>STHC01000004.1:10040211-10054898 GCA_016254315.1 Anopheles parensis | reverse complement strand
ACTGCTTCCAAGTTCGTTTCCCTCACATTCAATCCGGGAGGTTTAAAAAGTGGAAATGAATATAAAAAGGACACTAGAAAAGCGTACAGAAAATATAAGCCTGGATACAAAAAAACGAGAATCCACTCCCATTCACCATATGCCGCTTGCCCTGCAAGCGAAGCTAGTCGTCCCTCAAGTTCCGGAGAACAAAGTGAAGGTTAATTTCACCGGATGTGTACACATTTCAGTGTGGGGTTTATTTTCCAACCAAGAAGAAAAGGTCAAAGAGGAGTCCCTGAATGCTCTCCACACCTTCGGTCTCATGTTTTCCTGCACAGTTTGCGATGCAGGGGGGGCATTTTTTGTTTTACTGAACAAGCAAGCGTCAGGGTCATCGGTGTGTCAGTATCAAATAGGACGACATTCAGATTAAAAGTTAGGAATGGGCGACCCCATCCCACAGGATTACACGAGCGACACGACGAACTGTTTCCAGTTTTTCGTTTCCTTTTCTATTTTGTTAGTATGTTGCTACTACAAAGGTCAATGCTGTGAAGGTCTCATAATCCGTTCCGAAAGGATTCCATCGCACCGACTGGTTTGGTTAGTGTTTGTGTCGTGCGCGTCTTACCAAGAGCGTTACCCGTTGCTAGCATTCGTTCGTAATAAAACATTCAATTTAAACGGAGTACGGGTAGAATGTAATAAACGAATTCGCTTTACCGCATGTTAGAACATTGCTTCCAGTGCCTTTAGAAAAGTTGAACCGGAGGCAGTATTAACCACTACTATGCGACAGTGTGACATTTTTTTTGGTTCTTTCATACTGCCTTTTTCTCACTCCATGCGGTGCAAAATAATCCGTTTTCATAAAGCGCAAGTCGTATTCATCGTAAGTTAGTAGTCGCCCAAAGGAATGGACAATAACGGATTTACTATTCATATGATGTAAAACCTCGAGATATGTTCCCATCTAGCATAACACACACCACACCACAGATCCCGGGCGTGGTAGAAACGCACCCCAGAAAGAACGGATTTAAATTCTAAGTAATCTTTTCCCTAATTTCAATTCCATTCCCAGTGTTCTCTAGAGCTGATGACAGTGGCACAGTCGGTATCATGTTTCACAGTCGAACAAGCAGTCAGCCTTCATTTGTGTGTGGACCAGGGAACGAAATTAACACTGATTAGGGCGTGTAAGTGTGGACCGCAACGAGTGACACCCGCATAGATGTTAAGCATGTAAGTTGCAAACAGAAGGGATTAGAACAGTCAACATGAGAAGGAGGTGGAATAAGAATGTTGTGGCGCGTAGCAGATTCGGACAATGCTTTCACAGCAGCCATCTTTTACAGATTCGACTTATCGGTCAGTCTCATCAACGGTGAACCGTGAGAAGCGTTATGATAAACCAAAAAGTTTATGGGGTTTGTTAAACAAACCGGTTATAGATTATCCTTCGAGATGAGTTTATTCAGGACTTTAGAAGTATTAGAAGTAGAAGTATGTTTCATTCGTTCATTCGGTGTAGTAATTAAAAGAAGCCTTACATTTCCATATCGCAGCCCACAGCTAATTACAAGGCATTAAGATTTGTAGCGACATTACACTCATCTTTTATAGCAAAACTACAAAGCAACAAATCTTAACTGTTGCTGTTCAAATAGTCGAGAACATAGTGAGACTAAGTAGAAGATATACAGCTGTTACAGGAAAAAAGAAGTGCATAGCACACAGCGGGAGACCCCTGCGTCTTACTGCAGTGTGTCATGTCAACAGAAGGATCGTGTATAAAGAAACAGAAAATATAGAAAGAGATCGAAAAGAAGGATGTCATAAATACATTTGTTTAGAAGCCCAGGTGAGCAGAAAAACATTGAATTTCAAAAAACGTTCAACCCAAGTAACCGACACCTGGCCTTCTGGCGGATGTAACCTGGTTATAGGCATCTCTTCACCTGTACGATACGGTGCATGTGGATTAGAGTCGAAAAATCCAATAATTGGCAGATTTTCTTCTTTTGTCAATATAACCTGTGGAGGTTGTCAATATTATTTTGCCATTATTTTGGTGATGCTAGTTGTGGTGCGTTTTTTAAACATGCTGTAGAAATTACACCGGTTGTGACCGGAGGAAACTTGTGATATCTCGGTTTTTTGTATGCAACGTACGTGTACGCGGTTTGGCTTACGCTTTTACAATGTTTATTCAATCGTCAAAAATTCCTAACCCATTACCACAGTTCATGTCCTAAAATTCCGTTCGTTTATACTATTAGCTTCTAGTGTTGTCAAGTATCGATGGAGTTCAAATAATATTCTTGCAAATTAAATCTAAAGGGTTTTCATGGAACTTCTTAATTACGCAATTCATACTAAATTAAACACATGCCATCAAATATTGGAAACAAACTAGGGAATCTCGGGGACTAGGAGATCAGATCAGTCTTTGAATTCCTGATCACAATTCCTTATAAATTTGAATCATTTCTTGCAAATATACGAATTCCCGAGACATTTCCAAAGGTTCTCCTGAAATTTTGAGATTTCTTTAACTTTATAACCCCGTTATTTGTATTTGTGTTCTGTTGTCAGTGTATGTAGCCATACCGCACTGATATGGGTATGGATCCGAAGCCTCTAGAAGGATAATATAGGCACTCCATACCCTACTCCGACTCAATACGTCCCCGTCGTACAGAATGGTAACATATCTCTCCAAATATCTGAGCTTGGGTATACGGGGAAACCCAACCCCTTGGGAAGATGGGGTATATGGCTAAATTGAGCCTAGGGGGACAGCCAGCGTCTGTTCTCCATGTTAGGGGCGGCTGGATGTCCCTTCTGTCCTGGCACCCTACGGGACTTGAAACAGCTAGGATGCGTAGGCCCTCCGACGAGACAGGGGGTTGGGGGAGAGGCCTTGCAAGCCACCCCCAATATAAAGGCAACGAAAGGTAAACAAGAAATTTCGAATCGGACTAACAGATACAGACCCACGCACCGGAACAAGGACAACGATTGGAAACTCGGGACATGGAACTGCAGATCCCTCACAGCACCCGGAAGTACCCGCATTCTTTCGGACGAGGTGAGGGCCCGCGGCTTCGGCATAGTAGCACTTCAGGAGGTGCGCTGGAAAGGAGTTATGGAGCGCNAAGGAATGAACAATAACGGGTTTACTATTCATATGATGTAAAACCTCGAGATATGTTCCCATCTAGCATAACACACACCACACCACAGATCCCGGGCGTGGTAGAAACGCACCCCAGAAAGAACGGATTTAAATTCTAAGTAATCTTTTCCCTAATTTCAATTCCATTCCCAGTGTTCTCTAGAGCTGATGACAGTGGCACGGTCGGTATCATGTTTCACAGTCGAACAAGCAGTCAGCCTTCATTTGTGTGTGGACCAAGGAACGAAATTAACACTGATTAGGGCGTGTAAGTGTGGACCGCAACGAGTGACACCCGCATAGATGTTAAGCATGTAAGTTGCAAACAGAAGGGATTAGAACAGTCAAGATGAGAAGAAAGTGGAATAAGAGTGTTGTGGCGCGTAGCGGATTCGGACAATGCTTTTACAGCAGCCATCTTTTACAGATTCGACTTATCGGTCAGTCTCATCAACGGTGAACCGTGAGAAGCGTTATGATAAATCAAAAAGTGTATGGGGTTTGTTAAACAAACCGGTTATAGATTATCCTTCGAGATGAGTTTATTCAGGACTTTAGAAGTATTTTGTATGTTTCATTCGTTCATTCGGTGTAGTAATTAAAAGAAGCCTTACATTTCCATATCGCAGCCCACAGCTAATTACAAGCCATTAAGATTTGTAGCGACTTTACACTCATTTTTATAGCAAAACGAAGTGAAACGATCTCGAAATGGATTAATTATTATTATTATACAAAATTAAAAATGGTATCAATTTTATATAGTTGTGCTTATACAATTTTGTCAAAAAGTTTAATATGTTTTTTCGTACATATTGGAGCACTCATACTATTTGGTCTGTAAGGCGCAACACAACACCATACCCGTATGGCGTCGAATCTTCACTGGTATCCAGCATCTCCTACGAATGACCATTTTTTTCATCTTTTATCTGTGAAGGAACTTCCTGAGTCTTGTCTTATTAATACATTGTATTGGGCTTGCACTCCAATACGTCAAGGTTTTTGAGACCAGCAACTTAGACCATATATTCCGAATTGATTGATTTTAACCTGATTTAATCTTAACTGTTGCTGTTCAAATAGTCGAGAACATAGTGAGACTAAGTAGAAGATATACAGCTGTTACAGGAAAAAAGAAGTGCATAGCACACAGCGGGAGACCCCTACGTCTTACTGCAGTGTGTCATGTCAACAGAAGGATCGTGTATAAAGAAACAGAAAATATAGAAAGAGATCGAAAAGAAGGATGTCATAAATACATTTGTTTAGAAGCCCAGGTGAGCAGAAAAACATTGAATTTCAAAAAACGTTCAACCCAAGTAACCGACACCTGGTGCATGTAACCTCGTTATAGGCATCTCTTCACCTGTACGATACGGTGCATGTGGATTAGAGTCGAAAATTAAATAATTGGCAGATTTTCTTCTTTTGTCACTATAACCTGTGGAGGTTGTCAATAATATTTTGCCATTATTTTGGTGATGCTAGTTGTGGTGCGTTTTTTAAATATGCCATCAAATATTGGAAACAAACTAGGGAATCTCGGGGACTAGGAGATCAGATCATCATGAATCATTTCTTGCAAATATAAGAATTCCCGAGACATTTTGAGATATCTTTAACTTTATATCCCCGTTATTTGTATTTGTATTTACGTATCTACATCGCTAATTAATAAACACCTTGCTTATAAACATCAATGCTGCGCCTATAAAATTTACTTATGCGTTTATTCCGCTAATGCTACGGAATTATAAAAATAATTTAACTAACCAAATATATTTAAAAAGCTTTGTTTCATAATAAATGATTTTCATTATTTTAAACAAAGATTTCACAGACATGTAAAGAATCTGAAATTAACAATTTCAGTGGATAGTTTTCATACAGCGAGTACATACATCACAAAAAGGCTATCGAGACAGGGCTTTTTGCTACCGACAAATGGAGACACAATTCTCTTGTTCCGTCGATCACGGTATTGATAGTTTAACCGATATCATCCAGGACCAGCAAGTCAACAAGTTCGACCGGAACATCTTCAACTTTACTTTATTGCTGTATATTCCTGGAACCGCGAATGGAACGACCTTTTTTGTGGAAATCCATTTCATCCTTANTTCTCTTGTTCCGTCGATCACGGTATTGATAGTTTAACCGATATCATCCAGGACCAGCAAGTCAACAAGTTCGACCGGAACATCTTCAACTTTACTTTATTGCTGTATATTCCTGGAACCGCGAATGGAACGACCTTTTTTGTGGAAATCCATTTCATCCTTACATCCAAAGCCCGTACCATCTGACGAAATGAGGCGGGAACAATGAATGAAAAGTGACAGACTCTGACATGGATAATCGTTCCGGGTAGGTCAACAGAAGCAATGTAGTTTACCGTCCATCGTCCGATCAGCCGCTTCAGGCGAATCACCACCGTTGCTTAGGAGATGTTGAAAGGTTCCCCATATTGCTGCTGCATTATATAGTAGCTGGACAACTTTTGCCTTCCGGATATGGCGGTAGTCGATACGAAAAGTCTATCCATCATGGAACTGTTTGTGACGATTCTTCGAAACAGCAACAGACCGGCAACGTCCAAAACGATTCCTTCGTTACAGCAGGGAAATACTTTTTATTTGCATAACACTTTTTTTTGCAGTTATGTTACAGCCATCCCCTAGTGATCCTCCACGGTATGGTAAGATTAAAGACAGGGAGAGAGAGAGAGAGAAAATCCCACTTTAGACGTGCAAATGGATCCATCAATATCGATCAACAGATGTTGCACGATTATCGATAGATTGGTTCTGGCATATTGAAACATATTCTCGAGTGGCTGACACCAAAGCAAAATTGATTCCCTGCCACAGTATGGTGGAAAACGAAAGTTGATAACTTAATTTCTCACCAGAAACAAAAAAGCACACAAAAAGACGAACAAGCAAGAAAAGAAAATGGCTCTAATTGACATTCCCATCAGTCGTAACAATACGTACGAAAGACTTGTCCCGGGTGCTAGATTCTTTCCAAAACGTCCCACACGTTCGTTTCTGGCCGTTCATGGATGATTCTCCGAAGCATATCCCTTACGTAGCATGTTCTGTACCATTCTTGACAGTATCCGCGCGTTTGCTAGTGCTAGTGAAATCTGTTTCCGGCTGGTCTTCGAAACAGATCGTACCGGGTACGGCTAGGGAATTGGCATTGATGGTGTGAAGTTCTTCCGGTGCCACAATTTAGCAGTACACCGGGAAGTGGGCCACACGCCTGGAGAATCTAACGTCGAACACGACGAATGTGACAGTTGAACATATGAACACGTACGGGAACAGTGTTAAAGAAGCTTCTGCCGTTGATTGGCAGTTCCGGTGGGCCTTTCAAAAGTCAATTTTGTGATCGATCTTTTCTCAGCAGAGACGAGTGTAAACACAGGTTGATTTTGTGTTGTGTTATGTTTTTTTGGTATCAAAGGCAATTACGAGGTGATCAGACAATGAAGAGAATATGTCGATATTAAAAGTTTCTTTCACGTACGTAAAAATTCGTTAATTAAAAACATGAACAATTGTAGTAAAAGCTTCTACGAAAACAAAAATTATAACTTTCAACTTTTGAGAGTGAATTTTATTTTATTATTGATATAAAATATATGTTTTCTATTTTCCTTTTTTACATACATTTCGATTTTTACATACAAGTAACAGCTGTTAAAATGTAAGGCGATTAATACACTTCAATGGAAACTATTAGCCGACCCTATCCAGCTCGAATACCTAAACAGTGCTCTGCATCACACGTGTGAGATGTCTTAATTGGTATGCCATTTGCACGCGCGCCAACACGTACCTTCTTTAAGCCCCCTTTTTTTTCAAAACAAAACCCATACTAAGAAGCAAAAAACAGGAAAATAGCCACCCCATTCCGTGCTGGGCATTAACACCAGTGCCAGAGTGGCCTGACTAAGATAAATATATACATTTCTCACTAATCGAAACATCATCCACGTCCGCTTCCGTCGTCCTTTTTCGACCGTGATTGAACGGGCCGGGGCTTACGAGAGATGATTCATCCACGTTGCCACACAAACCCCCCAATTCGGTGGGTGTGTTCCGCGAAGCAATATTTGATGTTAGAGCTCGTTTACAAATTTCGGGTCAGCACTTACGCGGTACGCTAAAACGTGCTGGCCACACTGTTTGGCTACGTTCATCCCAGCGCCCAGAAGCCTGCTTCCTCTTTGCTCAAGCTGCATGGATCGCTGACTGGGTGGAATCTATTTTCATTTCAGGCTGTCTGTTTCGGCTGTCTATCCCACTTCCACCACACTCGGTGCGACAATGTTTTCCTTCCGAAGATAAATGAGACATTAGTGCAGGGTGTGCACAGTCAATCAGAAAGTCGGACCCTCTGTACCGTAAGGCCCCGGATACTACTACTAATGTTTCTGTTTTCCTACCGTAAAATGTTATTCTAGAGCTTCAGTGCCCAAAAAGCCGAAGTCATTTTTATTCCACCATCAGAACAGTTGATGGTGGAATAGCTTTCACCTTCACTTACTTTCACTATCGCACTAGCAAATGGGCGGTGTAATAATGGTTGCAAAGGGAAACATAAACACCGTATCTGAAGAAGGAATGTTTCTTTAGCTACGACGATATGTTTCAAGTGTCGGCTAATTATGCTCGTAAGTGGTTCTTGTCGCACGGCAGCAGCTAAACCACTGAACGATATCAAAGCGACCGCGTGTCGTTTCGGTATTCAATGTCACAAAAGTGTAATACCGTTTTCGTTGATATATTTAGGTTGGGATGTACTGCATCAGTATTTACATTGTCGTGCAGTCACGATAAGCACCCTAATTGAATAATCATAAAACTCTGAACTTTGGGGAAGTAATTCTACTCATTCATTGTTATATAGGACTATCGAATGAAACTTCTAGTAAATGGCCATAGAATTAGATACTTAAAAGTACTTTTATTTTTATTATTTTTATTTATATTTTATTATCATGCCATTGTCAGCTGAAGTGTGTACAATTTTCATAAGACCTCCGCCTTGTACTTTGCCTTATCCCGGACGTACTGGGTTGTAGATGTCTTTTGTTGTGTTTGTAGTTGTTGGTGCTATTGTTGTTGACTGTTAGTGTCCTATTTCGTTGTGTGCTTGGGTTTTGCAGTTCTATTGTTTCATTGTGATGTACGTAAGGTCCATGACGGTTGTGTGGCTTGTTTTTGGTGGTGGAATGATGGACGGCGATCGGCGTCGATTTATGCGAAAGAAGGAAAATTGGGATAGGATTTAAAGGATAAGACCGTTGCCCCTGACGAAGCAAAAGACAAGCCTCATGTATTCCAGGTGCCTACAAGCCAAAACATCGCGATTCGATGTATCCGGTTGTCTACCGACGGTGTCAACTGTCTGTCAAGAAGGGTCTCGCGGCTTCAAATTCTACGTAGGACCACAGAAGGTGAATCACATCGTGGAATCTAATACAATTCTACAGTCCACACACTTTCATCTAAATCAGAGTTATACACTGTGCATGAGCACTCAACGCAAAATGATTCGACATTAGTCGAGACATCATCCGTACGACAGAGAGCCCAAACCAAGTTCGCAGGGATACTTGAGGAGAGAGATTGGTACCTGATTTGGCCAGCTTCTGTTATACTACTTCTACTTACTACTTCTGTTATAAACAAAACTTAAACTGGTTGTATAGGTCAAGGCATAAAAGTTTGATATCGTTTATAACCCCCTTTTTCGTGGAGGGATATATTAGGTAATAGATGAAAATCAGGTTGCCTTTTTCGTAGGTATTGTTTTCTTCTTTCTAACATAGTCTTTAAGAATTTTAATATCAGTTAAAACGTATGATGTCTTATTTTGAGATTTTTCTAAGAGATTAGTTTCCAAGAGATCTGACTACGTTAGTGACTTCGATGATATATTTAATACAAACCCCACTTTTAACCGTCACCACGAAGAACTCAATGATCGCGGAAGCAGAACACTAGGGCTGATATGTAAAAAGATCCAAGATTTTGACGATCCCATCACGATAGACAGCCGAAAAAAACACAGGCCACATTTGTGGCGAGTATAAAATTAGGGACCATTTTTGCACGATCGCTACTTGATAAGATCAATTTCTCATCTCAAGAACAAAGAATAATCCATTAGAATAGGCATAACACACAATAAGGATTAATCGAACCTACGAATATAAAACGCAATGATTCAACGAATATTCAAATCACTTTGACTTTTATGTAAGTTCCATAACATTTAGGAATAGACTGATTAAGAATTTGAAATGGCAAGTTATAAATCCATGTATTGTAATGCTCTCGTTACTTCAAGTCGACCGGTGCATCGCTAATCGATATCAATTTCAGTACTTGGTGAGTATCATTCTAAGGACAGGTCAAACTGCAGTTCGTTCCAAACCTGATCGCAATACCCGATAGACTAACCCGATCAACGAGGGAATTTAGCCACTTAACCAATTCAATTTGGCAATGGCTTTAAAGGGAATATTAAAATATGTTTTTGGTATGTTTTGTTTAATGCTAGTCGTATTTCTTATGGGAAAACGTCAGTGTTGCATGTAACAAAAGTGATCATATGTATGATTAAATGAAACAGTAAGAAACACTAGAATAACTTACAGCAGATGACGATTAGGGAAATCTCCTCCATGAAAGATCCATGTATTCAAGTCGTGTTTTATGGGTTCTATCACAACCAACAGCTATTGTAATGAAGAGTTAAGATAAGAAAATATAAGAAGAGAAATATAAACTACTCTGTCTTGAAATTGCAGTAGCGTAAATTACATAAAAGAGATATTTTACTCAACACAGCACATATTCTTATTATTCTACTACTGGACTAATCTCTGATACGTATACATTATTTTTTTCTAGATTTAGGTTTTAAGGATTTCAACTATTACTAACTTAAGAAAGAAATCCAGATGAATTACAACTTGGAGAAAAAAATCACACAATGTAGTGCATAGCAATAATATACACCCATGAAATTACCATCGCAACTCACCCATGAGAAACGTGATGCAATTATGTATCCACTTGTAATTTCCACCGAAGACAAATCAGTGCATCGGAAGAATGATTCAATAGTGCACCAAACCGTCTGCCCGGCGGGATGCAACTGAATTAGTCGGCAAGCGCATTCGAAACCGGAAACCTTCACCTCAGACACAGATAGCAAGCGATAGGCAGCGAAAAGCTCGCGTTACATCGTTCAACGGTGGAAAATAAAAGTTTCCCTGCCCTCATAGCCCTGCCAAAACCTCACACCAAAGACCGGGTTGAAACAATGTGCCAAAAACAAGAGGACACTCAGTACTCGCAGTCCTATTGCTGCCGTAGGGTAGAGTGTGAATGGAAACGAAACTTCCATTATGGAGTGGTGTTGTTGAAGTGCTGTGAATGCATGAAAGCAGAACAACGATGAACCCGGAAGCGAAAGTTGTATTATTGCTGTCCCAGTGGCTCGCGGGGACCTTTTTTCCCCGCACCGGAATGGAAAGTGGTCTGTACAAGTGGTGAAGCCCGGAAGTGAATTCGAACGAGCAAACGCGACCATATGACAAGAGCTAGGGCTTCCGATCCTGAATGCGACGAGGGACCCGCATCCTTTTTCTTTTTTATTCTTCTTGTTCTCATCATCCAATGGGTGGTATTGCATTTTACAACCATTTTTTTATTGCTCTTCCGTCTGCTCGTCCTGTTTCGATCCATCTAGTGGTTTCTTGGACACTTTTGTCTTTCGCATGAAATAATTTGCAACAATAAAAATAGTCTCACTCCGGATTTCCGGGAGCCCTCGAAGGGGTAGGCACCCTTCTAGGAGTTGGTTTCGGTGTAAATTCCAACGTAACCCTTCCAAGCTGCAAACTGCTTTATTTTTCGGTGGAACAATAAATCTGACACTGCCGCCTGTCGTCGTCGTGGTCGTAGATACTTTCCCGCTCACTAAGTCGAAGCTTTTATGCCGATCACGTACCATTTTTTTCCTCCAAAGTGATTCAACTTTAAAGAATAAGGTTTCGCAACAATAAAACTGTCCACCGTGTGTGGGTCCATTGAATTCTCATTTTTCATTCACTAGAGCGCAGTGAAGCGTTTCCATTTCGCTGTTCTTTCGTACTGGTGCTGTAGGCTATAGCATCGGTGGTGTGGCAAATGGAAGTATTATCAGAGGAAGTTCGACCCGGAAGGAAATGTTCTATAAAATCGATCCCGTTCGTGCGGTTTCATAGACATCGTCGCAAACGATGCAGAACGTGAACGTAACAGCGATCTCCCCAAAAACTCCCCGAATGTTTCCTAAGAACACTTGGAGCAGCAGGTGAGATCGAAACTATAATTTAAAATTTCCACCCAACCAAAAGGTTCTTTTAGCTGGTGTAACTGAATCATTCTAAATTTACACCCCACGTGCAATACCGTCTGTCCGGTTTGATTCAGTGCATTTTAGTTCATCCAAAACCGACCATTTGTAGTGTTGCCCTGGTATGCCTATTATGTTGGAGTTTCTCGTTCAGATATCGAAGCGAGTGGTAAAGAGTCCAGCCCGACTCGTTGAGTGAAAGGACACTCGTTAGCGTAGGAGCGAACCCGCCTACAATTGATATTCGGCGCACGTGAACATTCGCCTTCATTAGGCTTCGTATTGCGAGAATGGACTGCATTTTCCTTCCCTTCGAACAGTGTCCCTCGTGACAGTTGATGGCATCGTTTTTACCATCCCGTCGGTGACAAATCAGGGTGAGAACTGATACAACGAAAGGGGAAAATTCAATAGAACAACCTTATGCTAAGCAAGGTTTAATGAAAACTGTTTAACGCATTGTTTAATAAAATCATAAAATTTTGTATGTATTTTTCATGCTTTTCTAATAATAGATTCTACTATTTATACTTCTTAATTCGAGCATCAATTAAATATACTTAAACTCCAATAAAGTAACACCCAAAAACGGAACCTCACTGTACTGTCACAATTGCTCCAACCGGGTGGGGGAGGACATCATATTCCACCTACTCAGTATTCCGCACGTGTCTACACCATCAGGGCAAACGAACGGCACGACATCAACCAACTTCTGACGACGACAGCGATAGCATCGTTTCTAGGCGGCACGCTGCTTTTCGTCCACATCCAACAGGAAGAAAATAAAACTTCCCATCCAGTGTGTTCGAGACAAAAGCCCCGAACCATGGTGTTTGCCAAAATTTTACCAGCCAAAACAATACCAGCACAATGAATCGAAGTTTAGATTGAATTAATCACTTAGCTGCATTAATTTATGGACGAACGTTCTGTGTCAGAAAGAAAATTTTTGGGGATGATAATTAACAACGGGAATTGGGCGTGTTCTGGAGCGTGTGTCCTGAAGTTGCGATACCCGATAGGACTTTCCGCTGAGTCGGTTATTTTATTTGCTGCAGGAAGTGAGAAATTGCTCTCATATTTCGTGCTTGATTTAGAAGGAGGGACTTTACTTTTATAATAGGCTAAAAATGATACCGTGGTTGCGAAAAGAGTTGTCAGCGAAGATGAATTATTAGCTCTGTACCTACCAGTCAACGATTCTTTAAGGCTTTACATTGTTATTCTTAGCGGTTTGATCAACTTGTATATTTTTTATATTTTCAAACAAGAGTTGGATTTAAATTACACAAAATTCTATTATTAAACAAGTCCCCGTAGCAGTGAAACGTTGCTTATTAATTTCAAATGTACTGGATTTTCCACTAAATCCCAGCGCCAACTGATGCCGAACACTGCATGGCTTCTGCGCAGCGCATTAAAATTAAACCCCAACCCAATAATGCAATTCCAAATTCATAAATTAAAGTGACCGCTCGTCAAACAATTTATGTTAAGCATGCATTATTGAATCATCATCCCCCCGCCAAGTGGGGTTGACCAGCACCGATACACCACATTCCCTTAGCACCACGGTGTCAAACGTTTATCGCTTTGCACTCGCAAAACATTCTGCAGTTGCATTTTCACTGCCCATCAAAGGAATCGAATCCGTATGCATATTTGAGTGCATTGCACAGTTATCATGCATTAGAATGCCATCCGGAGAGCCTTCCTGCAAATAGCAACTCTCCGATGCAACCCATTGTTGGTGGGAGTTAAAATCCGAGGACATTACCTGCCATTCTGTCAATGTGCGTGAACCGGGCTTACTGTCGCACGGGATGTATTATCTGGTGGCGTGAAACAATGGCGGCAATGGTATTCCCACTCCACATTGCTGAGGTACCTTTAGGCGACGTTACCCTCAAGCATTCTCCTTCCTTTTCGGACGGTGATCCGATGTCCATGATGATTGAGATTGAAAACTTCCCCGTGTATGGGAAGGTATTATGTGTGCGTACGTGCCTACAGTGATTTCATAAATAAATAACCAAAAACACCAGTGGAATGGGTCAGGGCACGTGTGTACATTCACATCTGTCCCTGCAGGACCATTCGCACGCAACAACCACCAGCGTCAACCATAATCATAAACACTCTGGCCACTGTTTGTGATGGTGGCTGATGTGACCGAAGCATCGAAAGGCATAAATGGGAAGAGGGACACACGATCGAATGGAGGCAATAGATGAAGGAGGAATCAACAAATCCACCAAAAATCCCAAACTGCGTGGTGGAATTTTAATACGAAACCCCTTCAACAAACAGCATCAAATGGAAAAATAATGCACAATCATAGAATGTAAGAATGGGTATTATAATTCTATTTCATGTTATTTTTTACGATTCACACAGCATCCACAAAAGAGCACGAACAGCATTGGGTAGCAAAAATTGTATTCAATGTGGAATTACGACACCACCACTGGAATATGCATTTATGTTATGTTATTCGTGCCAAAGGCATTTAAATAATTTTCCAGCAGACAAATAAATGATGGTTTTAATTAAATTTTTGAGAATGCACGTGGTTCTACACATTGATAAGGGATTTATGTGCATTATACAGTGCTTATTTCACGCAATGCAAACGAGTGCAAAAATACCACAAACGTCCTGCCAACTACCGATTCGATACAGTACCAATGCACGTCCGGTGCTATTTGATTGATCGACTAACTTGAGGATGTGAGTGTTCTCCCTGGTACAAAATAACTAATTTCTAATGATTGACGAGTGACCATAATGTTACCACGTACAAAACAGACACCGGCGCGAGCGTACTCATGGTGTCATAAATTCTGCACACAATAGGGATCCAAAACATCACTCGTCTAGCTGGTTTTACTAATGTTAAACAGAAACAATAGAACGAGCGGTCCCCTTTTTTTGGCAAGAGTTCTCCAAAACACGGGTGGGGATTGTCGCGTTTAATAAATCGTATGTGACATATCAAACATCACTAGTAGCGTCTCCCAAAGTTCCAAACAATGGCAAGCGGCAACGCAGGGAATGCAAACCCAGACTTGGAGAATTTCTTCCATCACAGCAG
>STHC01000004.1:10013539-10034815 GCA_016254315.1 Anopheles parensis | reverse complement strand
CATCATCAGTGGTTTGTTGTAGCCGATGACCAACAATGTAGCGGATATCCTTTCCTGCGTCCTGACTCATCGCACGGCCACTTGAAACACAGCGCAAAGAAACCGAACGAGAGCGTGCATTAAGCAAATCCTTCTCTTTCCTGTTCGCCTGTTCGTCACATACACAAAACCCCCTCTTAACGCAAACCATGTGCAAATTCTTGGTACAGAAACTCGATCGGCCATGTGTGGGACCGAATTTGATACCTCCGCACGTTTCGAATGTGCGCTAATGGTAATCATAATATTATCGGCTCAATTTTCCGGTGACCATACGAAGCCACATTAAGGGACGGGAAATGCTGACCGCGCGGGAAAGCACAGACGATCGACGGCATAATGCGCGATATACATTGCTGTTGCTGTTGATTTTCGACAATTCATCAACGAGATTTTTGAATGGAAACCATCCCCACCAACCGATGATGAAGCTTATCGGTGCACCATCCAGCGGTGGTCACATTTATGATTCATCGTAAAGCGCCATAAAATCACCAAAAATTCGTCCACTAGCAAATTCCACGTCTAGCTTCTGCCGGAATCCGGACGAATGTTGGAAGCAGCAAAAAGGATCAACGAAGGGTGCCATCCTTGTTCCATCCCGTTACAGCTAAAGGGATAATGCACGTAACACGCTACGCTCAATTTGAATTCTCTCATCCGTTCCATATTTATGGATATTTTAAATTGAACAGTAAAATGCTTTCTTTCCCGACCCGAAACGGTTTCGGAATGGAATGTGGCGAGCAATTGTTGTTTACCTTTTTATTCGCAAGAAGAACTAAATTGATATTATTTACATTTTACGAAGCAGAAGCTTTAAAATTTGATTTAATGTTAAGTTTTTTTATGTTTACTCCTTTTCAATGCTCAATCCATCTTAAAGGGTAACATCATTCACTTCTACATCGGTAACTTTGGACAGATAAAATGTGTATCAAAAATATACGCTTCTCCCATCATTGGCACTATTGCAAATACTTTTCAAACAGCCATAACGAAACGAAATGATTGATTTCACGGAATGAAAGCAACATTATTAATGACATCGAATATTTTATGTCCCACGCGCGCATGTTCGACCGTGTTGTTTGTCCGAGTTCAATGCAGGAAGGCAAAAGAAATACCTAATTATCTGATTTTCAAACCAGTAGGACGTTCCCTTGCAAATCCTACCACCAATCAAAAAATTTCGCCTCTTCCCATCGGGGTACAGTTCTGTTCGATTGTTATCATGGCACACGAGGTAGCGTGCAAGGGCGTGGAGGAAAATATGGAAAAAGTTTTTCTCATTTTGAACTTTTACCCGCCAAACAAGTGTTCCGAGGGTTTTAGCATCAAGAAATATGACATTTTGATCTTTCGTAATTTTCTTTTCCAAGGGGGAAAAACACAACAGCAACGGTTTCTGTTGTGTTGGATTTTTTTTGTTCTACTTGCTGATTTGAACGGAAATGTGTTTGAAATATTTAACCATTGAAGGTGGTCAGCTTTGCATGTGGCTACCTCGGTAGCATAAATAACGTAACCGAATGCAAAACTTATTCGAACGCGGCCCTCTGATCGTGGGGAAAGGATCCAAAACACCCATTACGGGATGTAATTGTGCGAAGCACCAGAGTGGACGATTTATTTTTGATCGTGTGCTTTACGCTCAGCATCGTTTTCTTTTTTTTTCGACCGTCCCTTAGAGGTTCTCCAGTGTAATAAAGCGTTTCGAATTGGATTTACTATAATTCGCATATTATGGTTCGGTCCTTTCCCGTACAAGAAAGGCATTCGGTACCGATCGGTTCGATGCAGTGCTGGATGATGGATAAAACCGTAAAAAAGCATCCAACCTCTACCCCAATGGGCCCAATAGATCGTAAAATTGTTGCCCCGGCATACTGGCGCTATTGCTTCTTCAATCGTCACTTGAGATGATGGTTTGCCCATTAGTGAACGTGCCCATGAAGTGCAGTCTGGTGGAAGAAGTTATTATTTCTGACCAAGCCCGGGGGGGAGGGCTTGAGGATTTTTATATCGAAATTCTTTTTCCAGCAGTTCTGAAAAATGAACACTTTGTCTCGACTTTATATTTCTGCTGCCTACATCAAAGTCAAATGCCTGAAGTGCATGTTATTGTGGAAGTAAAAATACAAAAATTGTTCGTAGCTTGGAAACAATTTGTTTGATTACTCTTCAATGTAATGTGGAATAGATATTGCTTCTTTTTAAGTTATAATCCTAACGGTTTTCCGTTTATTCTCCGAATAGCTCGGTTCCGGTCAGTCTTACATTCTCATATTGTTCATCTACTTGTACTTCCACAACATAGGTCAATGTTCTCATACATGTTTTGGAATTTTCAGATACTGTAACAATAAGTTATTTACGGCTTTCAAGACGACATTGTAGTCACAAATTACAAGACCATAATGATATGAAATAACAAGCATATCGGCGTAGGATTTATCTTGTACAGAGTTCTCCAAACTACTGCCTCAGGCAATTGAAATTTAAGGCCTTTTATGCGACATTCACTGTCAGTATAACTAGTTTATGATTTGATCAAAATTTCGTATCTTATTCTTGTGCACGTCGTTACGTCACGTTGGTTGCGTATGACAAGCTACAACCAATGCCTTAAATTCACGAGGATTTTCTGTCCATTTCTTTATTTTTTCACACGAGACTCCATACACACCAACAAAATTGTTGCAGAAAAATTGGAATGTAGAAATTATATTACATTACCTTGATAATCAATCAATTTACATTTTTGTTTTTTTTGTAAAGCAGAGATTGCTAAAATATTCGTAATACTTTTAAAACGAAAGTTCCCTTTCAAAAAATATATACATTAAGTGTATTTTAGGCCTCTGATTTATTAACATCTGACACAAATATAAAAAAATAATTTGAAAAAATTACTGAAGTCTAGTGATTGTTGAGCCTTTTTTATCTATCAATCAAAGGCAATGTGCGAACATTTAAAGTTAAGTAAGAATAGGATATGAATCCAACTCCAGTAAGTATTTTAGGAATGATTGTTTGATGAAAATTTTAAGTCAATCGTTTCACTCTTTCCAAGAAATTCTCAGCACGACGTATAAAACGTCGTTAAGGGAAAAACGCATTTAAAAATTTAACTTATACTGTTTCGCACACGCAGAAGATTTAATTTTATAACCTTTTTCAAGTTTCAAATGAAATGTAATAATTCAATGTTCCAATTTTTACGACCATGTCGACTAGATACCTTCCCTTTAAGAACCTTTTATCGTAGCTATCTAAACGGATTCTTCAGGATCCACCGTCAAATAAAAATCCTGTATCATGAAGTGATTATAATAAAATAAGATGTGATGAATGAAATTTTGAAACTCTTTTTTTCCAACGCGTATCGTACCGCGTTACCCACCTTGGCTTTAATTACCAGACAACCATTGTTTGGTGTGCTTTTCAACAACAATGAAAAATCCTAAAGCTTACACACTGTTGGTAACGTAAAAGTTTAACCCCTTCCCTTCGGTGATGGCCTAATCCTTTTCATCTTGTTTTACGCAGGTGTACATAAACCACCATCATCAGCATTAACCGGTACCGACCCTTATATCTTGACGAAACCCACAAATTAACCTCCGGCGCTGCTACGGAAGCACATCAACTGCTGCGCCTGGCAAAAGAAAATGGCAATCTGTTTTGGATGGGAATGAAAGGCACACGAAAGGATACGGCCGTTTTTCCAAGGACACTAATTTAGCGCAGATACCTCTTAAATGAACCGGTGTTTGATTAATGCCACCACCCTCTTCACTGGTACACGGCGCTGGTTAGGAAGCCCACATAATGTGCGTTTGATGAGTGATGCCGTTGGCAAACAGCACGAGACGTTTGTTTGCGTGTAGTTCATATCAATTCACAATTTTGTGTGGCGATGGTAGTTCTGTGGGAAATAGAAAAACATGTTTTGATGCATTAGAATTTAATACTATTCCATTCAATGGGTGAGCTTTTTTCTCTCGGTGTATAAATTGGCAATCCATCTGTTGATTCAAATTATGCTGTTATCGGATTGGTGGAAAACACCGAGAGATATACCCTGAATGCATTATTACCACGATTGCTTTACCATTGCAAAGGTGTAGATCCAATCAATCTGCTACACATCAACATAACAAACTATTTTTTATGTGTTACTATCAGAACCACCACCAACCACACATTGGTGCCTTTGATAATCGAATCTGGTCCATGTGGATAAAGTTTCACACTCCCTTGCTTCAGTGTGCTTTCTATTGAAACCCTGTGAAAAACACCCACCTCCATCTCCAGTACCAGCCCGCTTTTTTCTAATGGAGGTCCACGTTTTTGTTGTCCCACTGCACCGGTTCCATTCAGTACAGCAAAAGTGCGTGACGACTCGATTGCATAGTGCATAGTTGCGATAGCAAAAGGTTGACCTGCATGGAAGCGTACACCACCAGCCTTTCGAAGGATTTATGCAAATAAGCATGAAATCGCAAACACGATGCACTGTGTCCCTTTGCCGAACAACGGTTTGATGGGCGAACAAAACGAAGATAGCAATTCCATCGAACGAGTTTCGATAATTGGCACTTCGGGGGTTTGCATGCACAGCTCTCAGTGCGTAGAGCGTTGCGTTTTGTAGACGGATGAAAGCTTTAGGGATTGTTTCTATTTTTCTTTTTTTTACTTTTTGTGGCAAGCCTCTAATCTCGGAGCCTTCCGGATGCACAGTTGCTCTGATGGGAGACTTTTCTCAGATTTACCTCCACATGCCCATTCGACGATCATGCAAACGGTTCGGAATGTGTTGGTGTAAGCTGGGTTTTCTTTACTTTTGTTTCCGTATTTGCAGCTCGTGTCCGATGCGAAGGATTAGCTAAACGGTTCTTCCCACGGTAAGTGCATTTCAATGGTCACGCAAGTGCTTAGGGAGAGTTTTCAACCATTTAACACCTATCCAGCACGCACCGATGGCAAACAAGGACATAGATTGTGTGGGATTTTTTTTTCGAAAGGTAAACTAAAGCTGTTGAGCTAGCCATGTTGATGTTCTGTGTAAATCCTTCCCATTCTGGAGACGATCCGTTTCGATCCGATTACACCTTCAATAAGGCAATTGGGACATCTATTGAAGCTGTGGGTTTTTTTAGCTACTTCAGTTTTCTACTCACCGGTGGACATAAAACTTCTCACCCCTTTAACCGAACTTGCACTCGAAAAGGCCTAGATGAAGTGGACTACTCAGACGATTAGTTACGGTTCAGGAGCCACAAATGAAAGCCACAGTTGAAAGATTTTATTAAAAACTTTGGACGGGCTTCGAAAAGCTTTCGTACAAGTCCTACGATTGCGTCTTAATTAAACTCTATTACTTCCCGGTACCAATTAGCCACCGACAGCTAAGCAGCAATTCGTTTGTCGATCGACCGGAAACGCCAACTAACGCCGATCCGACCAATGAAGTGCACTTGATTGCACTCAAAAAACCTTTCGTGAAATTGGCCAATCGCCAGCAGAAAACTTTTGCACTAGGCAAACACAAAAAAAAAATTAACGTTCGCCACCGACTATGGGAGTTTACAACGTACGCGATCACGAAAAAAAAAACAAATCAAGGCAAGGCGAGAACAAGCTCTGTCGTAAAATATTTTCCCCAAAAGATAACGAAAAAGTGGTGTTTGGAGGAAAAAAAAGAAGTTTTCCACCCCGCTGTGTTGCATATTTTCCTTTCCCTTAATGGTTTTGCTATTTCAGTTGCTTCGGGTTTTGAGTTTTACTCGAAAGTACGGTTGGTCTAGTGGTGGAATGAGTCGCCTGTTTGAAAAATCGATCCAAATTGCGATCATGATGTAGTGCTGAAGCCGACCGCCAAAAGAGGGGGACAAAGGTGTAGAAACGATCGAAGTGAAATCAATTTAACTTTTCATTTAGCGCCCGATAGTGTTCCACTGACACTTTGACTGAGATTGTGCATTCGAGATGGACGAAAACGGAGCGAAAAAAAGGAAAGTAAGCGAGTGAAGCAAGCTTAATCGACAATGCACAACTAAATGACACTATTTTTCTTTTTTTAGTAAAAAGTGAAGCAAGGACGGAGCATAAATTGAACGAAAGCGTTAGCAAATGATTTGAACTTTGAAAGGTTCTGTTTGCCCGTCTATCGCCACTTAACTGGAGATAATTAATTACACTTTAAATGTGATTGATTTGGTATGATTTTTGTTAGACAATTATGTTTTTAAAAGTTTAAATGTAGATACCAATTTTATTAATGTTTAAATACCAGTAAGAGTTAGAATTCGTTTATACGAGAAGTCACACGTATATCTTTATATACGTTTATATATATTTTATTATCTGTTTTAAAATTCCATTTCACCACTACCATACCATTATAGTGGAAAATCATGCACAGTACAATAATATATTTGTTTACAGTGGTTTCCTGTTCAGTTTCTGGTGCAATTAAAGTTAGAGCCATTTCTCGATTATATTCAAGTTCGTGTTGAATTTATAAAGGCATTTCTCAACTTTGAACAAGGTGACATTTATTCAGCAACCTCTTAATCCATTTTCAAACTTGATTCTTCAATATTTGCAAGAATATCATTACCATGCCGGCTCATAACCATGAACTTATGATTTCGAGTGAATCAGAATTATTGGATGGGAGGCTTAAGACGGACTTCACAAGGAGTAAAACGAAAATATATTACATGCGCCTAGGGCAGACCAAAACCATCCAGAGCCAGAAAGAGATCAAGGAGTCAACGTACACATTCTGCAATACTATACCAGTATTTAAGTGATTTATTTGAAGTGCAACGCAGTATAACATGCAGAGCAAATGAATGTATCACTTTACGCATGTTTATTTATTTGCATGACAACAAAAGTAGAGAACGGATCTTCATTATGCGCAAGACCATTTTGTGAGAAGACAAATGCCAAGCTGAGAAGGTTATTTCAAGAATACAAGAGTGAGACCTTTCAAGTGACTGACAAGATTACTGAAAATGGAGTAGTATTCATTTTCATTACATAAAGAAGTCCCAACTTAAGTGGCCTGTGGAAATCACGCTTAAGATGGTCAAGCGCCTACTGACTACGACAACTAAAAGAGAACAATTAAAAATACTGGAGCTACAAAGTGGTCCAACAGGTAGCAACGATAATGCAAGATAATGCAGATCCTGATGAACCAGAGGCAGTAACTCCATCGCTCCTCCTAGTTGGCTACAGCACAAGTACGCTGGAAATACATGCAATCTCAATCGGAATAATTTTGGATAAGATAGCAATGCGAGTATCTTCAACTGTTCCGAAGAATGGCAAACTAAAGCCGTTCAGATGGTATAGAGCCAGGTCAGATCGTATTCGTTCGGCATGGTAATTTGCTTACTGCTAAATTGTCCAAGCGAATAGGATGAATTGAGTAGTTGTCATTTTGTACGGCGCGATCGAAGTAGGACCAAGAAAAGGAGCGGAGCAGTTGAGCTACCGTCCGGTTGAGGGCACAAATGCGGATGTCATCCATCGGGATCCTAATAGTGACGTGGGATCGGGATGACGATCCGTGACCGTATGGAAAAGGTCTTTTGGATCCCGACCGGCCAATTTGTAATTGCAAGTATAATTTGTTCGGTCGGACGTTGCGTCTGCAATAGTAGGTTAGTAATAGTAAACAATATTTACTGCAAGAAACACATTAAAATTCTAGCATTTCTTCATCTTGAATCTTCTTTTAACTTTTTTTTTGTATGCAGTGAGGAGAAAAATGGTGGCATAACAAAAAGACAGTGATAGGTAACAGGCGTTGATCGATGAATGATCGTTACTCATTTATTATAAACCATCAACCTCATCATGACAGACGTGTCATTCGAAGAAGTTCTGTTCATTTTTAACAAAAAAGGGGAATTCAGAATTGGAAACAATTCCTCAGCTACCTCAATTTACATTCTAGTTGAACTTGTGACTAATCAATAAATGGCCCCAAACTTTACTATTGGAACTAGAAAGATTAAAGCCACACTTAACAGGAATCCATTTAGGTTCGAGTGGCTATTATCGTTTCACATCCCACCCATTCCTTTGAATTGACAATTGTCGACACGATACCTTCGTATGTACGAACATTGTATCCAACTTAATTTTTTTTTTACTTTACAATTTTATTTGCCATACCGTATTTGTCATGCGAACTAACTGCCAACGAGTCCAAAGTATTCGAATGCAACACCACAGCAAATCAATCGTCACGCGTAAAAATACGCATGTGAATAATGGGACCTTTTGCGTACAATATCTCACCCATCAGAAAGTAATCTACAAGCCACGCGTACGAATATGTTACCAATTGGAGTGAAATAAAATTCAATCTTCCAAACCCACTTTCCATCCAGCGGGTGAAGCGCTGAACAATCTTACTGATCTTGCCAAACTGATGCAGGGCAAAACATCAATTGCTTTCACCTTCGTAAGTCAGCTCACGGGATGTTTAAAGTGCTGGCAGGAACGAGTCTCGGTCTCGGCTGTGAAGTGGATATGGAAAACCAACCGATACCGGTTCCGGTGTGTGGAATAAGATAAATAAAAAGTGATTTACTTTTATTGGATACATCGATTGGCAATTGCTCAAAGCCAAAAATCTTCACCCGATTTAGATTGCTGCCCTAGAAGCTTCCGTCCGATTTGGAAAGAACTCGGTTGTGCTGCTACGGAGCAGGAAAATCGAGCAGGTACATATCCTATGTATCGATTTTGAACCGACACAGGTGTGTTCCGGGTTGTGGGAAGCACCATAAAAGGTTGCTATAAATTCACAGCTTCTTCCGACACTGCTGTCAGTGAGGGGTGGTGAAGCAATGTAACGAAACGAATCAATCCACTTTTTGGTTAGTGTTAAACTTTATCCATTTCCAAGAATCTATAACTATCAATTTTAACACGTACTCGATGTGGCTTTTAAGCTTTCGATCCTGGTATGGTATGCTTTTACCAAAGCTAGTAGCATCCTGAAATTCTTGGCCATTTGTTTGCTGCCTTCCGGGATTCGATCAACAGCGAATTAGTTTTCAACGCAAACTCTCGCATACCGCCATAGTATGTTGGCATTCACTCTACGGCCAGCATCATCGTTAGCCGCCTGTGGCCAATGAAAGTTTGTCAAAACTTTTCATTCCACCTTTGGGTCTTCCTTTCTGCTCATCAAACACTGGCGGGCTGGTTCGTTCCGTCATGAAAGGTAAGCCTAAGGATACAGAATTCCCTAACCCCCTTCCATCACTAGCTTTGTGATGGTAAATGCCTGTCTATCCTAACCTTTGCAAAAGGAAAGCGGAAGTAAACGATTGTTGCTTCTTCTAGCTGTTTTTTTTTTTCATTTTTCATTTGCTCACCATTCTACGCTTCGTTTCGCTCTTTCGACTTTTCCAGCCCCTTAGGGGGGAATGGAAAACATTCGGGTACGGAATGAGGGTGGGAAACACTGGCAAGATTACTTTTCACCATCCTGCGGGAATTCAAACCCCGGCAAAACACCAAAGATTCATAAAGATTTCGTCAGGAATGGTGCCGCTTGTGGATTCCATCGGTTGCTATCGGTGAAAAGCGATGAGCCCATTTCTTTCTTCGGCTCCGTTTTCTTCCTCCAGGTTGAAAAAAAATCTCGCACACAGCCACTTGCTTTGGTAAGACAAAATGGAAGTTGCATACGATTTACCAGCTGCATATTAGCATCCACAATCGACTTGCCAATGATGCTGGTTCGAATTTATGCTTCACGAACGTACAAATCAGTACCGTACGTAGTCTGAACCGGATTTTTAAATATTTTATTACCACACAGAAACAGCGCATCGTAAAATATTCCAAATCATGCGTTTCATTATTCACCAAGGTATGGTTATTCCGTACATGAAGTCAGTTGCATCTTTATTTCCCTTCTCAAAAACAAAGCTTGAGGCGATCGAGTATGATGCCAATCATGGTAACAATTTCCTCATTCGTAAAGTTGTTGAGCCGAAAAAAGGGCTGTCGAGAAAGAAATGGCAAGCGGGGAGGTAAAAAAACAACCAGCGTTTAAGTCGATTCCTCGAGGCTCCAGTTTTCCATCCAAATATTTTCTCTCATCTGCTCCCGATTTAGGACCCGCTTGCGGCTACGAGCCAAAGATCGGCCTACATATTTCGCTGATAGAATTGTTTGCCCACTCCGGTTAGTCATAATTGTTGTGTTGGATGAGGATGGAGAGCACGCACAATTACCAGTGGCAAGATTGAATGTCCTGAGGAGCAGTATGAAACGCTCAAGGCTAACAATGCAATAAAATATTTTGGAAAATTCTTTACTACCGGTTGTTGCGAAAGTTCATTTATTACATTACTTAGGAAGAATATTATGTTTACAGTGAACATTTGAACCAGATCATGACGGTTACACAATAAATTCTACAAACAGTCCTGTGTAAATCCTATTTTAAATTCCTTTAAAACAAATCCTCTTGCTTTTTTAACGCATTTTAAATGCAATTCAAGTTTTTATACCTAGATCCGGTAAAAAAAAAGAAAATACAACCTCGAAAAAAGGCTTTCAATAAATTTAAACTTCAAACTGTTGTACGAACGCTCTAGTCCGGAAATCCGAATGGACGTAAATCTTTGCCCAGCCAGCCATTTATTTGCAGTTGTACAACTTTGTGCAAGGTATGTGTGATGATGATTTCTCTCTCTCTCTCCCTTTTTCACTCTTTTACAAAACTTTCTTCCATCGTGTCCTTACACGCGGAATGTCTGTTCAGTCGGTGATAAATTTCCATTTTGTTTTTGGCATTCGGATTGTCTTGTAGGAAGTGAAACTTTTTTCTTCTACTGTCCCAAAAAGCCGATTAGTAGCGCACAACATTGACTGCATTTAGTTCGAAAGTTGATTATCCTTTTTGGTAGAATCAATGTTTAATTGAGCTTTGTTGAAGAATATATTTGAATTATCTTGTTTGAAGTTAAGCTATGTTCGAATCGTTTTCCCATATAATGCTGTTTGAGACGTTTTTGCTAACCTCCCAATTTCCATATTGCAATCAAAATTAACACACATAAATCAACAAGCCAATCCGATTGAGTAGTACCAGAAAGCTAGCAGCTCATAAAACAGCTACGCCAATCCCTTCAACACTCAATCACTCAAACACAGAATGCGCCTTGTCCCAGCAGAAGCTCTGATTGGCCTTTAATGAGTGATCCGTTTCAGCAAACTACATCTTTATTTGTTGGAAAGAAGTACTACCTTTCACTTCCAACCCTTCTAAAGTCTATCCTCGAGGGCAATGCTCCAAAACTGGAAATAAATAAAAACCCGCTAACAAACTAATTCACTTTGAGCAAAAGGTAGTAAATCCGTCTGCGAATAATCAGCGGCGTACCGGGACAACATGCCGCTGACAGGTGTGTACGGCTATCGGTTCCTAATTTCACCTGCAATCAAACGAAAATGAAATCACTCCCACTCAAAAAAGACCGGATCCCAAACCTAGAAGCCCAACAAGCCGTAAAGATTTTGTGTTGCCTCCATCCGCGTTCTTCACTGCTCAGCACGAAGAATCCGTTTCTGCCGGAATACGAATTTAATTGAACGGAACAACCAATCAACTAACCATTAAGAGAGCCGCTCTAAAAACCTTCCAGCCGATCGGAATGAGCTCTGGTTGGGGAATTGGTTTCGCCATCGGCAAACCTGCTGCCCCAACCTACCTTTTAAGGGTGGCTGGGACGTGTATCCTGCAGCATCCGTTCAGGGAACTCCTTCAACTTTGGCTCAACTTTTGGAAAGGGCATGGTTTTGTTGTTTGGATTTGAAATTTTGCTGAACGAAATTTAATCAGAAACAGAGGCTTACATTTGACCAATTTCCCATTCCCCTTTCCTTTGTCCCGTCTGTCCTTCCATTCGAAGGGGAGTATCAATCCGGATGATTTTAAAGTATCTTCAGCGTGTCTTGGCTGCGGCATTACATCCGTGGCAAAAGGTGTAGTTGTTTTGGTAAGAAAAAAAATTCTCCACCTTGGCATTTTCTACCCAAGTTCATAGAAAAGAAAAAAGCAGGAAATTGGCCATGAAAGTTAGAGTCTTATTCTATGATCAAGATAAATTGCTTTCACCATAGCCACACACGCTTGTTACATTTGCTAAATGTATATGGTCGTTCGGGTTAAATGGCAACGAAAAAGTACGTCAATGAGATGGTCTTTCGAGAAGCAAAACGAATATCTAGTATAACCCATGTCGTGTAGGGGTTGGTTATTTTAAGCATCTTCAAAACAAGCCCTTTTCTAGACCCTTGCACGCTGGAAGGTATTTCGGTTTCTTGGCGTAGCGTTACACGCTTACGAAGGACCTTGGGGAAAGGATTCACAAATAACTACGGCTTCATCATTTTTCCTCGCGCTCCACCATGTCGATGGAATCGGTTTTCTCGATTTGGAAAGCAGCTTTTGTGGTGCGTGTGCGGAATACTAATGCTGTATGTAAGCGTGTGTACGTTGGAAAATTGTTTTTGCTTATTGAAGCTTGATGCTGGAGGATTCAAAAGGTCTGAGATTGATTTCAAAAATTGACTCCAATCTGTAAGTAAACATTAGAGGTTTTTGGAGGCAAAAAATACTCTTAACATTCTAAACATGGGTTAGAAAAGAAATAACTTATTGAACTTCAACAATACCTCAACTTTTTTGCAGATGTTCTCTTACTGAACTCGCCTCATTCTAGCATGTGCTAGACTCATAACAGTTAAAACTTTAATTTCGATTACATTCACTTGAACAGTTGTTGATGTTGAGCTATCAAATCATTCCGTACCAGCTCGATCGGCTTATAGGCTGCACATCGATCTTTGATGCACCAAACCGCCCTTGTGCGTTAATGGCTTTTGGAAATGCAATCGCTTCCTAATGAGTGTCGATTGAGATTGCCATTGCCAGCACAGTGTGGTGGTTACTGGCAGATGGTTACAATCGCGTGGCCATTCATCGTTTTTCAGCGCATGTTGCACCCACAAACAATACGCCCATCGGTTGATGCCGCAAACTAATTTCCACTGAGCCTTTAATGGTGTTCTATCGAACGTGCGGTTCAATAGAGAAGACATACAAGACACGTCACGAAACTAGTTTGGGGTATTATTATTTATGTTAAATGAGATCACATTTTAAACATTATCGCTATCGCTTTCATAGGCTTTATTAAGCGCCATATGAAACAGCCAAGTGATCGCATCAGCTCCCGAAATCGTATCAATTTCTAACCATTCATTGGATGAACTGTTGTTGGAGTTTACAGCAGCATCCACGAGTGGCATACCATATTCCCTATTATCTCTCCCCCACATGGACGGTGGTTGAGAAATGATAAATTATATCGCAAGCTAATAATGAAATACGACCCAAAACGACGACGGACCACCACAACCATCAGAAGTAAACGCACATGTGCCCGATGGCAACACCACGGCATTCCTCAAACTATGTACGGATGCACTGTCTGAAGTGTGTTGTAGCAGTTTCTTCTCGATAGTAGCTCAACTCTGGTGCTATACCCGCTAGAACAAAGGAATCATCGAACCGTTGGATTAAATTGAACCCTATCGATTGAACGAAGCGAAGCGGACGAGACGTGCATGTTTATTAGCGTATGAAATATTTACGATAATCGTTTTCCCTGTCTCGTCTTGGATGCTTGCAACACGTCTAGCAGGATGAAGTGCAAATTTGTTTTTTTCTGTTTTCCTTTACCTCCGTTTTGCTTCCTTCGCTTTTGTGATTATTGGTTGTGTCGAAGGAAATTTACCAACTGACGCTAGAGGTATGCATAAAGTGCATGCAGATGAGGTAGAAGATTCGGGGCGAAGGTTGGTGGCTGTTTTATGCCGTCTTAATTACCACATTTTAGGATGGATACCGTATGGTTTTGCTGCTGCACAGCTACTTGACCCGTAATGCAAACAGCGCTTAATCACGTCAAGATGCGGAAGATACTCGCCACTTGCCCTTGGGCTACGTTCAGGGTTAACAAACCCTGCAGTAATGCATCGCAATGGTTGAAATGGATTTTCAAACTACATTTCATATACAGCGTTCTTGCATGGCTTACAACGTTGCATGAAGCCAGAGTCTTTGGGATGATCAAAAATTTAATTGCCTGTTTAAGGGAGGGTCTTTGGTTCGGATTTCAAAACATTCGTCGATTTTATGATATAATGAAGCAGAGTGATGCGAACAATTTCTCCAGCAGTGTTAATTGTGAATACTTTAGGGAAGCGCTTCCCAAACTTATTTCTTTCAACACCCACTTTTCAGACATCGATAATATTAACATCCGCTAGAATACTCCGATTTTTGATTAATTGAAGTAATTTTATCACTAATCCTACATCTCAAGCTTCAATTATTTGTCTTAGTGAGAAAATTTCTTTTGAAGTGAGTAAATAAGCTTATCAATATTTGGTTTTATTTGAGTCATCCACTCAGAATAAGTCCTTCTTGTTCTCTAATAATTATCTATCTCGTAGAATTCCTTTTATATCAAGGTATAAGAATATGCAATGTTATACAAATTCTGATGAAATATTGAATGAAAGATCTCCACTCAGATTTCAAAACATCAAAACACAAAAACATGGGCTTTCAATGATTTGATGTTGGTCTACGATTCCTTTTTCCAGAAAGATGGTCCATCCAATAATCCCAACAGATGGTTTTTGGAAAGAAACTAGGTACAAGTGATATTTAAAATTTTGATTCAAAATCAAGATTGATGTCTAAACTAGGAAATTGTCAGAGTTCCTAATGACCTGCTTTATACATAGAACGCTCAATTTTTAATAGAAAATAAATATCTAATTCGAATTTCAATATATTGATTCGAGTCTTGTTAATCGAATTGAATTAGAGTCGCGCTGCTACAAGAACCTCTTAGCCGTGTAGTACAGAGTAGTGATGGGTCATAGATGGGATTCAATTCATGGCTCGACACGAACCCTAGTGAGAGCCAATAGGAATCGATTTCCAATAAATTTCCAAACCACGTAAAATTTGTTAAACGATCGCTTATTTATTATAATTTACTACAATACCTAAAGCACAGCATATTTGGGAAAGTACGTCACAATCATTCCAAAAGTTCAAGCAACTAAAGCGACTTAATTCGTGGCAGTAACAACCTGAGCATCAACTACGAAACAGGAGACAGAGTTGCTGGCCTGATCGACTACATCGATCTCAATGCTAAGACTGACCAGCGGATAGATTGCCAGAATTGGCATCGTCAAACGATAGGTGACATCCTCGTTGGTGGACAATGGGCAGCTGCTACCCTGCAGGAAGTTGCATGTAACGGCGTTCGCTCCCAGCGGATAGTTCGTCACTACACCCAGTGTAGTAGCAGTGGCAACGGTAGTCATCGATGTAACGGCACGGTCTGAAAGAAACCGGATCAAATTAAACTTTAATCTACAATTCCTCAAACAATCGATTTATGAACTTCTGCCGCTATACATACCGGTGGTAAAATCGATGTAAGCAATCACATCCTGTCCACGAACCAAATTACAGGGTGCCGCACTACATCCCTCTATTAACACACTGCGTGGCTGTGGTCGACCTCCGGTACAGTCGCGAGTCACATTTCCGTACACTAGTGCCGGTACTAAGGCAATCAAGAACAGAACTCGGAACATGATTTAGTCGGTTTCAGGGTTTCTTCTACCGTTTATAGAACGCGAATTCGATTCTTGCAGCTGGGTTAGCAAGCACTCCACTGTACTGACCACACTTGGTTTGATTGATGTCCAATCTATTCCGGCAGAGGCTTTTATACATCGTGTGCGGGTTCGTATATTGTCTTGTGACACATTAACGGACGACTTAACGCCACAAACCACTCATCGTACGGTGAACCCTTTCGATATCGGGTATAATCTCGTTGATGGTTTTATTTTTCTTTACCCATATAATTTGATTTATATGCGAACAGGTGTGCCACTTGAGGTGGCAGTGACGCCTGCACGAGACTCTCCATGATAAAGCCAAACTATGTCGATGATAACAAGGAACAGGTGTTCAACATCAGATGTGCTCTGTCGGCTACGGTTTTTTTTAAATTGTGATTGGCTGACAAAATCAAGAGTAATTCGATTATCAAAAGAAAAAAAATCAAATCTAAACTAAATAAAAGAAGAAATTTTTTTCAGCCTGATACGTACATACGTAATTGTTCATTTTTATCAGTTTTTTTCTCCATAGAAATTTCTAGCAAACCATAGTTCTTGTCAGCTTTGAAAAATAAATCTTTTTTATGGGCATTTTATTCTTAAAATGCTACGATCCATCATTACTATCAACAAAGTTAGCTTGTTGCGTTCGAACGGAAAAACCACAATTTAACGAAAAAAAAAACAATTTTCCACACCTTTTGCTTACCGTCTATATAACTTAACCTTTCTCGTTTTCAGACCTTGTTTGCAATTTATCGGTTATGCCAACAGTTCATAAATTTTCACATCCAACTGTAATCACAAATCGCCCGTACCGCTGTTTACTGTAAACGGTTCCAAATTTCAATTTTCAACGCATAGAACTTTATTATGAATTATGATTATTTGCTAAATGCTCAATTGCTGCCAATGTTACCCCGATACTGGTACACTGGCCTTACAGTGCCTCGGCGTCCCTGTTTTGTCTGTCGTCCAAAATTAAAGGTGCACTTAATTTTCCGCAATTTTCCCCAAAAACATAGACTATGGTGTAAACGATGAAGCATGCAAAACTCGTTACGCTCATTCATGTAATTGCTATGTTTTGGGCAATGTGTTGAGTAGCAAAATGAATGTACAACAGTTTTCTGGGGTAACTAAATAGGCATGACTCATTTGCAATTTTATTAAGTAATAGTTCTGGTATGAGTTTGCTCTTGATAAGCGTAGCCTTTTGAGTGTAATGAAATGGATGGATGAATGGAATACAAAAAAATCTTATCGAAAAATCGAAATTGATTGTTAATTCGGTAACCTTCAATGTGATCAATGAAGGTACTTTTTGGTGTTGATCATACGCTCATACCGCAATCGCAATACGCTTTACTTTTAATTTATGAGTAAATAATATTTTCCATTTGTAGTTTAGTTGGACGAAAATTTCAGAAACATTCTTCACCATGCAACCAACATACAATGCAAAGTTCTAACTACGGTGATGAATGATATCATATTTATTTAGGATTTTATTATGAAGCCACAAAATGTGAGCTAATGTTTATTAAACACCCTTGCCAAATTGAAACACACAAACCAATATTAGGTGAAGGGACTGTACGACAACAAAACCCAAAAAACGTAACAGACATGCACATAAATAAATCTTGAAACGTCGGTTACCCCGGGATGGTATTTTTGACTGCACAATCCTACCCATGGGCTGTAGCTACCAGGTTCGTACATTTAACAAAAGCAAGTCCATCCCAATACGCATTGAAACAAACCAACGGCAGCCTCTCTCCCAATGGAAAATGACTGATTGAAAAATATGGCTGACCAGAGAGACGGTCAACTAAAGTTTTTCCAAAAAAAAAACGGACAAAAACATAGACCAAAGTTTTTGTAGCTCCGTAACAGCATAAACCACGTATGATACACGGTACGTTGGGGTACACACGCGCACGTTACGTTCGAAACAATTTGCGTCAGATTAAAAGCAACGCCTAAATGAAGGGACAAAAAGGTCGAAAAATTGAGTCATAAATTAATAGTCTGATAGGCGGACCGGTCTCAACCGAGTTCGTGTACGCGTGCTTTGGTTGCATATGGGAATACGAACCCGGAACCCGGGAAGAAGTCAAACGGACGTGGGATGTTCAAATGTCATATAGTATTAGTTTTCATTTTTGAATGTTTATTGTTAAAGCGGTGAATAAAATAATTTAAATGTATTATATTTATTTAATACTGTATGAATTTCACTGATCGGGAAATCGGTATTAAGGTGATATTTTTGAGAAAAGATATGTTGCACGTTAGAGGGTCAGTTTGCTACTGTTTTTTTATTCTGTCCGGTTACAAGTTCATTCGTAGTTCATGCGTTTAGTTCATTTTACCTATCCCTATTCCTTACTTCGTGCGTCCGATTTATACTAATAGCTCCTAGTGTTGTCCTGTATCGTTACGCTGTAAAATTCAAAAAACGGAATTCAAATTATGTTCGTGCTATAACTATAAATTCCAACAAATACACTTGCTATAAATTAAAATTCTAGTAAAATTAGCCAGTGGTCTTTTTTCACACGCAACTCGCCTTAATACATTAATCTGATGAGTTGTAAAACGTCTCGTCTCCAATGATTCCTCCCTTTGCAAAAGGACCAAACATAATACTTTTTGTAAGCGACACAGTATTTTAATGCAAGCTTAAGCCATAAAATGTTCAACTCATACACGCCAGCCCGTTGAAAGGTTGAGGCCCGTTGATCTCATGTGAGATAAGCTTACAACCTCTTAATTTTCTTCCTTTACCCAACAGAAAAAAGGCCTCTAGTGTATTGTTACCACACATTCTGCCGGTTTGCCGCTAAAAAACCCAAACTCCACCTTAGCAGAACATCAATTTAGCCGAAGAAAAAATCTTCCCCAAAGTATACATTAGCGTCATACAATCCTTTTTCTCGTCTCGTCCAAGCTCTTCCAGGCATTCGGGCTGGACCCGCCGGAGAAAAGCCTTGCCGCGGAGGTACGGTGTGGTTTTGTTGGAAAAGTTGCTGACTAACGAAAAACAATACCCCACCCTCCGCCAGATCCTGCATCTTGCGTAACGCCGTTTCGCGTCTTGTTTCTGCTCCCGTTTCCGTACGAACGGAAACGCAACGAAAGGCGAAAGTCTTACCAGTAACGGAAAACCGGCATGGCCATGGTACAGAAACATAACAAAACACACAACACAACAAGCAAACGCTTCCGAGCGAAAGTGGCAAATCACCGGAGAGCAATTTGTTTCCAGCAAAACGCGGAATCCGCTCAGTTCGCGCTTCCGCCGGGATCCCAGACGCAGAAGTTGTTCGACTTACAATATCGGAGGTGGGCTTACTCATTTCATCAGTCACAGGCTAGATGTTTCCAAGTGGTTCGGATAGTGGTGGATATTTCATCCATCCATCCTGGCTTAGGACCAGATAAAGATTCTTGTTCTTGTGAAAAATCATCTTTTTTAAGTGATGTAATTGTGGCTGTGGATTGCACAATACAGCTCACAATAGCGGCGAGAAATTGGAACAATTTGCATTACAAAAGCGAAATCTTTAAACATAAGTACAAGTACCTCTACAAAGAGGGGACCATTTAGAATATATCCAAGAAAAATAAAATAGAAAAATACTATTGAAAAGTTTTAAAAAATTGTTTCCTTTTTTATGATTTTTTTTTTTCTCCAATGCTTCTTTATCATCTATCGTGCGTGACTTTGTGACGCATCAACGACGCATATGAAATCAGTGCCACTAAGCATAATGCCACCGTTCAATCAACACCAAGCTCCCGCAATTCATACACAATCTTGCAGGCCCAAGTGGAACTTATTAAACTTTTCGAATTTCCCTGGATCAGCGGCCAGCAGCATTTTGACACCGCCTGGACACAGTGTCGTGTCGCGATAGTCATCGTCCGCATGAATCGTCAGAAGTTCACCGCAGCTGGCACAGCTGTGGTAGGCCCAGTAGGTGGCCCTCGTCGAATAAAAAACTTTTCCACCAGAGGAAACAAAATGACATAAACGAAAGTTGACGGAAAAACTTTTCCTAATAAACAAAGTCATTTTAGGGTTCTGCATCATCGCCAACGCAACATCCGACGGGGGGGGCGACGAGGGAAAACAGGAGAGTAGTCGTTCGTTGGCAACAAGACGCCCTTTGTCCTCGTGTTCATGACGGTCATCAGAAAGCCGTTGACATGGGCGAACTCTTGTCCTAGGGTGAGTAGTCGACACAGAGTTCGGCACAGATTACAAACGAAACAAACAAAGCTAGAGAAGCTCCAAAGTGGGCTCTGAACAAAACGTATTTAAAGGACCACATTATGCAACCGAAAAAACCAAACTTTCGGTCCTTTATTTACTGAGGATGTGCTTGCGTACGATCATGCTTCAATTATCGTAATTGCAATTGGAGAGTCACCCGTTTCGGTTAAACTTTTGCCAATTACGGTTACCAAAATGATGAGCTCACGCGTGATCGCCCTCCACAGAAAAGGGGAGCCATGTGTAGACATTACTACTCCAACAACGTTCTACATCCAAATGACCGCGCTGGTGGGATACACATTTTTTCCATGAATATTCAATCGGCTTGAACCACGCCAAATTCGAATATCCGAGCTTTGGTGCGGCTTTTTTGTTAGTCAAAGTAAATAGAAAAATGACCCAGGGATGATACATTATGATCCCTTTTGTTGCTCTACCGCATGCCCCGAAATTAGAAAGGACCTGCTCAGTGATGCATAGCAATTGTGTTTCCTAAACCGTCAGCATTGTTAAGAATCCACTTCCGTGGCAGGTTGATTTCTTCACACCCACTGCACTGCACTGGGCCAAAGTTGGCAGGTAGCCTACGGTGAACGGGTTTCCTTCATATGGGCAGTGATTTAAGCAGTGAAAACTTTCATCCATTCTTTTTACCGTCCGGTCCCCGTTTGTCATTCGGTTCGGTTGTTTTGACAATGTACTGGATTTCGGACATTCGAGAGTTATCTCCATGCTCAATCGGTGCTTGCTGCTGTTGTGTGCACCACTCTGGTCCATTGAGAAAGGACATCAATATTTCCCTTTTTTGGACATGTTTCTAGTCCCGCTGTGGAAAGATTCGGCAGCAAACCTCGTTATCCTAGCTTTTGTGAAGATATTCTTTTTTGCCATTTCTGTGTGTTTGTTGTGGCTACGAATACGCGAAGGATATCCTACATTTATCTTACCATTCAGCGCACGTTTTGTTTTGGATGCGTATGCGAATTATTTTGGCCGGTATCCCCGGTGCTCCCGGGGATGAGAGTGAAATTATTTTGTTTTGTATACTGTCCTCCAACCCCCTCCACCTCTCCCCCTGCCATCCAAAGGAATGCCAACCACCAACAAATGAATATTAATGATAATTCCACCTCTGTCTACCCTTTTTTTTGCTGTTGGGCGTCCCTTTTTTT
>STHC01000004.1:9990091-10004323 GCA_016254315.1 Anopheles parensis | reverse complement strand
TGCGTTGTTTCTTTTGCTTTGTAATTTTTTAATATTTTTTTTTGTTATATTTAAATTAATTTTCAAGAAGAAAAGAGGTATTCGCTACTTGTTTTATAAAGTTTCCTATTTGGAGAATATAACTTTAAACGTATTTAAAATAGGTTCTTAAGCAGAAAATCAACTCCCAACAGGTTGGATGATTCACAACCAATCTTGATCGTTTTTTTCCATTTTACTTTTATTATATTTCCCTCATTTTTCCTTCCATCAAGTGAACAACTCCACAGTCAAGCGAACGGTTCTCACACATAAGCTCACGGCTCATTGCAAACAAGTCCGAGGCGGATGACGATGGCAAGCAGCAGCTGTGCATTATCTCAGCTTTTCCTTAAACCGGAATGGCTATTCTTGCGTCCATTTGGTGGTGTGGAAAAGTGCACACACTTTTCCTAAGCAAACATTAAATCCATCGCGTTTTCGTACCCCCGAATCGGTTTCTCACCGAACCACGGCGAAGGAGTGAAGAGTAAAAAGGAACTATAATCGAAATATAGGTATATCCCCGGACTTCGGACCATCCTTCAGGATGTACGTATTTTGGGTGTGTAGTACAAGGCATCCGAGAATGAAACTGGGATTTTTTTTGTTTTTCGGATCCACGAACAGTGAAAACAATCGTTAAGAATGCTGAAGTAGGTTGGCTTACATCGGAGCATGCAGACGTACCAGAATGGGTGGATTATCCGGTTTCATTGTAACCCTTGTTCTGTCACCCCTTCAATCACAGGCTAGCAAAAAAGGGATAAAATCACATTACTTGAGCCTAGTGTAAACAAAGAAATAATACTTAAGATCTTATCGGTCGGAAATCGGCAACAACCGGTGGCAGTAGCACACCAAACACAGTCTCAATTTCTCCGTGTCTTCGCACGATAGAACTCAAAAATAGAACTCGGGGGTTTTTTGCACGTTTTTTCCTCCTCAAGAAACATCATGACAAAAAAAACGATCTTAACGTTATAACATTTACACTGAATTGTTTATCCTTGGAGCCTATTAATTGGAAATTGGGCATAAAATAGCCCCGCAAAAGATGATTTACCCCAATTACCCAGGACCAATCACCGTTCTGNAGTATCACACCAAACACAGTCTCAATTTCCCCGTGTCTTCGCTCGATAGAACTTAAAAATAGAACTCGGGGGTTTTTTGCAGGTTATTTCCTCCTCAAGAAACATCATAGCAAAAAAAAAACGATCTTACCGTTATAACATTTACACTGAATTGTTTATCCTTGGAGCCTATTAATTGGAAATTGGGCATAAAATAGCCCCGCAAAAGATGATTTACCCCAATTACCCAGGACCAATCACCGTTCTGTGAAGGAAAGCTCCTTTTTAATGTTTTCTTTGGCAAACGTTAGTTTGATCTGTAAACAAATCCTTCCCATTGATCGGCGAACCGCCCGAAGTGAAAGTTCAAAATTTTATTAATTAATTAATTCTAAATTCGTGGCCTCAGCTCAATATCTGATGGCAAGATAGGGGAAGGCGGAATGGCACACAAACAACCGGCACCGATAGGAACGGACCGGACTTATCCACCGTGGTGCCGTGTACGCAGTGAATCGGTTTGTTTGCTGTTCGAAACTGATACATCGGACACCGGGGGTGTACGTACGTGCCAGGTTTTGCCATCAACGGGCCAATACTAATTAAGTACGTAGCCTAATCAAACAGACCGGTCACCTTCGGGAGTGACTCTCTGTCCCTCTGAGTTTCGACTACCGGGGTCTCGTTCGTTCTGTGGTCCATCTTTTCTACCCATTCGACGAGGGAGGGAAACGATTTAATTAACCACCGTGTGCAGAGGAAAATGGCACACGCACACATAAGCATTGAGGTACCGGTGGCAGGCACGTACTAGCTGGGAAAAGCAATCCAACAGGAGGGTGATTATGTATACAAAATATCGTCCGAATAGTTGCTAGTGCTACAAGATTTATGAGTTGCGATGGTTTGTCGAACAAATCTGAAATGTAGAAGAACATCATTGTTTGTTTGAGAAAGAACTTCAGGACTAGGAGTCTCCTTATTAGTAGGGATAATTTAGCTCAACCTCCACTAGCTTCTGCTTCGAATATGCTCCGTTTCCGGATTAAAGATTGGCGAAATAAATAACTGTTCATTTAAAAAAAAAGGTCAAAGTTGATAATGAACTATCGTTTCCCAACAAATACCCCCTTTTGATTAGGTACACGCGGCCACACTTCCTGACATGCAAACCAAATTGACTTATGAATAATAATGCTTCGAGGGAGAGTAAAATACCGCCCTTAACATTATTGTTTGCATTAGTACCCAAAGCGAGAGATGCATATATTCATAAACGTTTTCATTATTAAGCTATCAATAATTGAATAGCCCGAAAACGCAGTAAATTCGACACATCAGAAGCAATAAATTAAACATAATTATTAGTTTGGTATTGAAATTATCAATTTGAATGGCGTTTTTTTCTGGTCACATACCTTCATTTTGTATTTTGTGAGTAAATTATTCCTTTGCTTAAACGAAAGAACTCGCATAAGCTTCGGGGACGCATCTGATAAGAATTGAATTGCACACTTTTGCTCAAATTGTAGCTCACATAATGATGCCTTACATGGTCATGCTTCCTTTCGAAAGCTGCAATTTGTGAAAACTTCCACTAACAAACTACTTCGTATGTAGTACCACTTCCAGTGAGTAGAGCTTTTTCGTGGCACAAAGTAAAGGACGAACCGGAAACCACAAAATGTGTAGCTTAACATATGTAAATGACTTCATTCAGCGTTCTTCTTTACCTTTTTCCACATTTTTGGTTTTGAAATTTTCTGGAAAATTTGTCCACCACTATTCATAAAGCTGCTCAAAGTTTTGGTGCTTAGAATAGCTACTTCTAACTATTCCCAAAGCCATATCACAAGACAAGACACACCACAAACTTCACTACATCTTTTTGGACTACATCCTGACGCTTAAAACTACTACTAACTTGGGAGGAAACTTTCTTCACCCGCCGTATAGTGACCGACACCGTTATTACCGCCGAATTTTTTAAATAAAAACCGCAACGAAGCTTCCGCGGTTACCGTGGTGACGATTTGTTGCAATTCGTAACAAAAGCTACTTTGATGGTGCCACAAGCAACTACTTAGCCGTAAGTTTTTTTTGCAGACAGTTTTAGTAAGGAGCAAGAAAAGATGGCGTCTTCGTCAATTACCATCGTAATANTAAAAACCGCAACGAAGCTTCCGCGGTTACCGTGGTGACGATTTGTTGCAATTCGTAACAAAAGCTACTTTGATGGTGCCACAAGCAACTACTTAGCCGTAAGTTTTTTTTGCAGACAGTTTTAGTAAGGAGCAAGAAAAGATGGCGTCTTCGTCGATTACCATCGTAATATGGAGAGTTGCCGAAATTGCCGAAAAACCCAGTGCGTTCTAGACATACAGACGACTGCAACGAACGGCTTGAATAAACCTTCACTAGTAAGAATCTCGCTCACACTCATCTTGCATATTACTTTATCCTTTAAATTCATTCTTTTCGGCAAAGTAGTTGCATAGCTACTACGCCCCAACGTATATAGCCGTGGGTGCAAATGTGGCAAACGGATGGCGTCATGAAGTTTCATCCCGTGCCAAAGCCAAGAACTGCTCAAACACGGCGTCGTTGGCGTCTTGTGGCGCGCTATCGGCACTTAGCAGATTGTTCTTGTGCGTTCCTTCGAAAGTTCCTTCGAAGCCATAGTTTTAGGATAAGCTTTTTTCTTTCGTAGTGATTTTTTGTTTCCTTTACGGCTCTCGGTGCAATTTTACGGAAGTGGCCAGTTTGGCAGCAGAAAGTAATGTTGGCTGTTGAAGAGCATAGCTTAGATATGATAGCTTTTACGATGACCCAGCCGATGGTTAACTTTATCGTCATGTCTTTGGTAGCTGCAGGATAAAGCTAACGCGAATGAAAGAAAACTCTTTATGCTAACTGAGCTAGCGCAAACTGGCCATTGTGGGAGAAACTATTTAGTCCTTATGCAAATGAAACATTTTTGAGTTCGGATGTAAATTACAAAAATGTTTTAACTGAAGAATTAAAAAAAATTTATGATAAGCTCGTACGTTCTTAATTTTAAAGTAAAGTAGTTATATCAAATATTCACATTATATACATTATAAAAAAAAAAATATTAAACTCAATATTAAAACACGGTTTTCGAGTATGTGGTTGTTTTACACGAACATATGTGCAATTGAGTCTTTCGGCGAATTATCAAATTGCACAGAAGATGCCGTTGATTTCTTCAATAAAAGTATTGAGCGTCGAATCGAATGTTGTTCCTGGAAACACCATTGCTATGGATTCGACAGATGCATTTGATGTGCAATATATAGTTGCATTAGATAGTCATAAGATTGGATCCTACTCCGAGGGACGCATGTTGCTGTTTGACACGATGGACGGGTCCGTCGGGCGCCACGTCATCGCTGTAGTTCCACAGGCATCCATCTTGGGCCCGACCCAAGATCGGAACGTGATGTATGATGGGGTTCTCAGCGTTCTCAGCTACCGCCCGGGGTTGAAATCATTGGTTATACTGATGATTCGGTTCTTCTCGTCCCGGACACAACGCCTACAACAACTCCAACTACAGCGGAGGAAGCCATGTCAGCGGTGGACAGGTGGTTGCGTGAGCATCGGTTGGAGCTGGCACAGACGAAGACGGATACGACGGTCAGCTCCAGTCTTAAACTTCCTCCGGTGAGGGTGACCATCACTGTCGTAATCAAGAGTGCCGCAGATTACTGCGGCGAGTACAACGCAAGTCGGCGATCCGCGCGTCCCAAACGTCTCGAACTATTAGGTATGAGACCGCGGTGCTGTTGGCCGGACTGGTGCCTATCTGCAGAGCGATTGAAGAGGACACTCGGGTTCACAGTCGTCGTGGAACGGGATCCAGCAGAGACATCCGGATGGAGGAGCGGCAGCGGACCATCGTCGAGTGGCAGTCGACGGGGAATGCGGATGCCGCCGCCGAGAGTGCCAGCAATAATGTCAGATGGGCGCACCGCATGATCCCGGATATTGGATCGTGGCAGTCGCGGAAACACGGTGAGGTGACATTTCGTATGTCACAGATACTTTCCGGTCATGGATTTTTCCATGAGTATCTTTGTGACATGGATTTCACCACGTCCCCGGACTGCACGCGGTGCCATGGCGTCTTGGAGAGCGCTGAACATGCTATGTTTGAGTGCCCTCGTTTTACTGTCGCTAGGCGCATCACACATGCTTTGCAACGTGGTTGGGACGAGTTCCGTGCTTCTTTGGCGGCTCAAGGAGCGTTACCTGGCGCTACTGAACGCTCCTACCCTGACATGGTGCGTCGGGCTCGATACGATCGGAACACAGCACAGCGTTATTTGCGAACGAATGAGTCGTTACCGTAGACGGAAATCAGGAAGCATCAGCAGCTAGCAATGACAGCAGCACTGTACAGCGAATTGAGGCACGTGGCCTGACTTCTTCAGAGCTAGCAGCAGCCAGCGAAGAGGCTACATCGAGGCGTTGATCCTGGCTACATCGAGGCGTTTATCTGCTAGAAGCTGAAAGATGCAGAGAGTGGAAGCTCTGTTCCCACTGATGCCACTCACGTTTCCACGCAGACAATAAACTATTCCGCTCCATAAAAAAATGATATGCTAGTCAAAGGATACTATGATAAGATTCTGAATAAAACATTCTTCCCTTCTTATTTCCATTGTACCACGTAATGTTCAAATCTGAATGGCATCCTAATTGATCGAGTGGATTCTCCTGGTAGGAAGAGTTGTTCAATGTGCTGAAACTGGCCCTTGATTTGAATCAAGGACTGGTCCTGATATTCTTCCATTATCTGAACTCTCTTGTATTGATTCTGTCACTTGAATGTTACTTAAAACGTTGACATTCTATGATAAGCGTTTCTAATTTGCTCCAATCATCAGCATTTGTTTCGAGCATGGAAAGCAATCTACTCCGGACATCAGCATCCTTTAAGCAGCGAAGTCCACAGATGAAAATCAAACTTTTAAATTGATCCACAGTAAACTTGTCAAATTCGAATTCTTCGCAGTGTTTGTTAACTATTCCTGCGAATGTGACGAAATCGTCCGCTTCATTTTTCACTAGTTGGAAACAATCATATCGCTTGTTGAAAAGAGATGTGCGCGTGCTGAACAAATCTTTTAATTTGTTGGCAATGTAAACCCTGCCCATTGTCCGGATCGTAGTCGAATTCCTTGATATTGGATGAGAGGGATTCGATAATCAATTCGGAATTTCGTGAATGTATGTTTGAACTGGAATCTACTTGAATGCCGAATCTTTCCAATAAGTTGATAAGCCTTGCATTATGCTTCATTATTTGGTGCAGGATATGATTCTTATCGGGTAGTGCCTGGCTTCGATCAATCTTCTAGTACGATGGATTCGTTTTTCCTCGTCGCCAAATGTTATACCTACTTCACTTGTTGAAATTGCTGTTTCCTCAGATGTGCTAGTCTAAGGTTACTATGATGTGATTTTGAATACAGAAATTTCATTCATTTTTTTGTTTTTTTTTTTTTTCTTAAATTGTTTTCTGCAATCTTAAATTTTATAACTTCGTTTCAACTCTTTTCCGCAGTTGTTCTAATCTTTTTATTTAATTTATTTTTAAAGTTAAAATCCGTACATTACATTTTCTGTTGTACTAGTTGTACAATCGTCACAGATGGCTAGCATGTATGTATGTAACACTGGAACTGTTCAACTTCAGCGATTTGATGAAACTTTTCAGCATCATTCCACCAAAAACGCGCAATGTTATTGCTCAACTCCCTCAAATCTAGCCACGGACAATTTTGCAATTTTTCTACTTTGCTTTTGGTGCACGTTTGCAATACGTCACACAGCTACCGGCTGACGAGAGCAAACATTCGACATGCTTCCGGCGCTTTGTGGAAAACTAGAAACTGTTTTTCCCCAAAAAACTACCACTTTTAATGTTATTCCACCCCCGAAATGGGAGCGCACGTGGTAGGTGAAAATTAAAACATTGCATTTTATATGTTTCTCCCTCGCTCCGTTCCTGTTTTCAAATCTTTCCCTCTTCCTCCGTGTCGATTCTCTAAAAAAAACAATGCCCAACACAATGATACCACGGATGTTTTATCCCTTGTGCGCTGGAAGCCGAATAAGGAAATTTAAGCCACAAAATGCCAACCGAACAAACATAACTATTTTAAAACCATTTTGCCACTTTTTTGTGTTTTTGTTTGCTGCTTCTTTTGCCGTTGTGCATCGCAACAGAATTTGAAAATAGTTGCGCTCATTGTGGAACCATCTCACACACCGAAATGCACAAATGCAACAAATCACACATCCAACAACTACAAGCAAGCTGGCGAATGATAACATTTGATGATAAAAAAACAACATCGTGCAGCTAGGTGTATGTTTTATTGAATCGGTTTTATTACACTTTTGCTTTCGTTTCGAGTTTTCACCGAAATCTATTTCGGCACCGATCGCGCGTTGAGGTATTTACATTGCAAGCTTGTGTGGTTTTTATTTTCACCTCCATCGAACAAATGCCGGCAAGGTTGTTTGTTTGATGTGTGTCTGTTTGCTTTTCAACTCTATTTTAGTTGGCTCAAAGCAGCGTTTAAAATGGTTTTTGGATTTGAATTGAGCAGCAAAACATATGCGGATGGTAATTTATAGGTTAATAGGAAAATATTCAATATTATTCTAAACCATTCGAACGCTTAATTCTTTCGCTATGTGTCGTGTTATTGAAAGCTTAGAGTTTGTAGAACTTAGTATTAGTTTCTATCGACAAAAAACTTCCTGTGCAGTTTTCATATGGTATTAATCATCATCATCAGTTAAATTTTAATACTGTCATTCGCGACTTCGGTATTTTCCTTTATCACAAATTGAATTTCTAACTTACTAACAGAATGTTAGTATTTATCAAACGCAATGCAACAAATTTTTAGGACTCTATGTGTTTGAAAGTTATTTTTTTCCAGAGTGGTCCGCTCTATGTTAGGGTTTAATTCAGTGATTTGGACTACATGTAAAGTATTATTAATCAACAAACTAGAGCCGGTTCAATGCAAGTTTAGTAGACCTATCATGTAAGGCTTACAACAGTTGGTTTTTAGACGACAGGCTGCACAGGCTTCATTTATTTCGAAGCTTCTGGACCTTAGAGGACTCAAAAACACATTGGAAGGATTTAATGGAAAAACAAATAAAAAAATCATGAACTTCATACCAGGACTTAAGCTAGTATTCTTAAAAACACCAAAAGTCCTCCAAACACCAAAAAAACACCAAACACAAAAAAACACCAAACACCAAAATCGCCAAAGCTCACAGACATCTCGCATATTAGGAAGAAAAAGAAGCTTCTGGGCAATGAGATTGACGCACAATTTTTACTTGAAATATTAAATTTCTACTCTCCTCAGACCTTGAAGAACCCTTCAAATCGAACAAATCTCAACAAAATAACGCCTGAATAACTGATATGTGGAATACATTGAATGGAATTAGCATTTTTCATGACTATCGCATCAGCATTCCGGTATTTAAAAAAAAGGATTACATTAGGATGGACTAATCTAACTATAGATAGTCTAAATCTACCAACAGATTTAGTATTGCAATTATAAATTCATAATAATCGGATTATTATTGTTGTCCATTATAGTCGAATTTGGCGTAAAAAAATGTACAGAAACGATTTTAAAATTTTAATTGAATAATTTGTTCTCACACCGACCAAGTTTTTGTTTACTATTTAGAGTAAACAATAATCAAACAATTTTGTAGTTTTATATTATACTTATTATTTCCATTACCCTCTTCTACTAAAAATTCTCCTCGAAAGCTTCTATTACTCACCAGCATCTCATATCGCTGCGGAAAACCCCACAGCATCAACAAGATCCCACCCACTGGAGGACATAATTATAGTGCCCACCCCACACACAAACACAACACTTTGTGGCGCGCGACAGACTGGCACCATAGTGGAAACACTATAATACTTAGTTCGTCCTTCGGCCAAGGTTACGATGATACAGCCATATTCTGCGGTACGTTCGATAGCTGGCAAAAGAAAAACAAAACAAAAACCCCTTCAAGTGTTGTGATAAAACATCGTCACCAAAGTGAACTTTCTTCACGTGACCATGGGACGAGGGAGTGGGATGATGAAGGTTACAGTCGAAAAAATAAAAACCTCCCCCAAATAGGCCAAAGCCATTAGGTTTTGTGTACTATGGGTTGTGTAGTTTTGGTTTAATTTTTGTTTTGCCATTCACTGTGAAAAGCTTCCCATAATAGCACATTAATCATCGCATTTGTCGTTCCAGGTTCAACGGAATGGAGAGTGTTTGCCTGTGGTTTGCAGGACGTGTGGCCGCAACTGGTGGTTTGATGGCTATCTTGTTGGCGCCATCGTGTTTGTGGTTTTAGCAATTGGCTGACTGTAAAAGCACACACATCATGGAGGTGTTTGTGGTTTTAGCAATTGGCTGACTGTAAAAGCACACACATCATGGAGGATCTGCCGTTTAGCGCATCTCGTAGCAGATTCGAATACATTCGGATGACGTAGTGTCGAATGGATATGTATCTTCCGTAAAATTAAATGGGTAAGCAAAATTTGCCATTTTTTTAATGACAATTTTAATTTTCAGAAAAATTTAAAATTAATTCAGTCCTTTTCTCCTTTTTCGTTTTGCATTGATTTAAAAGCTCTTTTATCGCCATAATTTGTGTTTTGTGAATCGAGCGTAATTGTGCAATAAACATAGTAGTTAAGCTAAGTAGATGCGATAAACAGGAACAATAACAAATAATCGATTTTTGTAGTGATAACATAATTTCAAAATTATTTAAAAAATGTATAAAGTGTTAAGTAACTGAATTCGATCAAAAATATTTTTTATGGATTTGGAAAAACTTTTACAATGATTCCTCGATTGACGTTCATTAAGAGATACATCGTGTTTAAGTTTTAAGCAAGAAGACAGTCTTTAAAGTGATAAGCAAATGAAAAAAATAAGAAGCAAATATTTAATAAACCATAAGTATCTTAAAAGACATCTACAACCGAGTATGCCCGGGATAAGGTAAAGGATAAGGAGGAAATGCCTTGTAAAAATTGTAATTCCTTCAGCCCTCTGTGGCTAACAATACGGCTAAAGCCTCGATCATGTAATATAAAAACATAAATAAATAAGCCATAAGTATAATTTACATTAAATTTAAATTTACATTTAAATTGGCATAAAATAATTTTTGGAATCTAAAACACGCTACAATTAGAACAACATGAACTTAATACATCGTGATTTTTTAAGTAAATATTTTATTATTTTCAAATTAAAACTACATTGTCCATTTTCGCAAAAATAAACAAAAAGTAGACTATATGTCACGAATAACTTCAATTAAAACATGGCACCATGGTTAATAACTGGAACAAAATTTAAACCAAATTGTTTGTCGTTGGTTATTTAACTAGGTGCTCTAGTTTGATGCTTGTCCTACATTCGAAAGTTTCAAACGTGTAATCATCAACTGCACTAGGAAGCAATAGATCGATACCAGGACATATTTGCTTTAGATGCGTCCCCTATCATGTAGCTTTACACTATGATAGATTGTGCAAATGTTTGACGAACATGGTTAACCGTGTCATTTACCGAGCTCGCCGGAGCTAAATAGTAACTCGTTCCGTGTGTCCCACCTATACACAAGCGTGTATATTTTGACAAAGTAAATAATTGTGGACCATTTCACGTGCGATCATGTATACTGAACCAGAATAATGAACTGGAGCATCGATTATCAGGTGTTGAAATTATAATGTCATTTATTTTAATAAAATAGACATTTTTTTTCGAAAATCCGAAATTCCGAAAATACAAATATTTCGTGATTCAAAACATTAGCACAAATTAGGCTAACTGGTTGCTTTTCCAAATGTTTTCACCCGTTACCGTTCCGATGGAAACAAACCGATACTTACAGCAATGTTGGTGATAACGATAACAAAATCACATGGTAGGTTTTAATTATAGAAATATTTCATTATTAATGAAACATAACAAACGATGTCCTGGTGGGATATCTGATAAAAGGCGCACTTCATCTTACTTACCCTTCCCACGTTGGAACCGTCCACCAAGGGTTGGTTTTTGGAATGGGGCCGCCACCTAGTTGACCCCGTTTAAGACGAATTCATTCATGATGTTTCGTCTTTTTCCCAAAAACCATCCACACCCACGTTTCATACTTTCATCCTTTCTTCCAGTGACCCTTTTTTTGTTCCCTTTTTGTGGACGTAGTACATTGTAGTAAGAAAGCCTTTTGTAACCGACCAAACCGCTCCTACGGCCGGTGGGTGCGTAAATAATGGCTTCATTAATCGATTACACTCAACGACCATATTTACTGCCACCTATCGAACGACACCCATAACGAGGATATTCTGACCATTGAGGTCTACGCCTTGCCCCTGCTGGTGTACCGTCGCGATGGTTTNGAACTGAAGGCGAAATTGAAAGCGATTTCGCGAAGTATTCAGGCCGAAGACAAAAAGCGCAGGCGCAAACTACCCGGTATAAAGTTGGCCACCATCGCTCTTCCGAAGCCGCTAACAGCCGCTCGAGACGCTCACAAGTGCCATTCATATAAGTGCCAACAATGCACAATGCACACACTCATTCACACATCGAGCTCTACCGGAACATTTTCCACTGCCCGGGGGCCAGCTGAGCAAAATGACACGCCGAACGACATCGCATCATTTTCCACTGCACCGGAGCCAGCTGCGCAAAATGAACCGGCTAGCACGACGCTCACCGCACATCATAATCCCGCGTACGCGTCAGACTCTACCGGAACATTTTCCACTGCCCGGGGGCCAGCTGAGCAAAATGACACGCCGAACGACATCGCATCATTTTCCACTGCACCGGAGCCAGCTGCGCAAAATGAACCGACTAGCATGACGATCATCGCAGATCATCATCCCTCGAACGCGCCAGAATCTACCGGAACATTTTCCACTGCCCGTGGGCTAGCTGAGCAAAATGACACGCCGAACGACATCGCATCATTTTCCACTGCACCGGAGCCAGCTGAGCAAAATGAACCGGCAACCATGACACTCACCGCACATCATAATCCGGCGAACGCGCCAGATTCTAACGGAACATTTTCCACTGCTCGGGGGCCAGTTGGGAAAAATGACACGCCGAACGACATCGCATCATTTTCCACTGCACCGGAGCCAGCTGCGCAAAATGAACCGGCAAGCACAACACTCGCATCCGCCGCTACTAGAACATTTGACGCTGCACGGGAGCCAGTTGGGCAAAATGACACGCCGAACGCAATCGCATCATTTTCCACTGCACCGGAGCCAGCTGCGCAAAAAGAACCGACGAACACAACACACGCCACTGGAGATCACACGCCACTTTCACAAACGATTTGTGCAGCTTGTGTGAAGCGATCACACACGCAGATATCGTTCCGCACTGCACTAATCTTTGACCACGACCCACGTAGCAGCGTGAAGCCAGAACGAGCACTATCGACCAGTGCCTCGCAACCCGACTATACTAGCAACCGGGTTGCTCAAAAGTTGTCGTCCCCAATCGACAACATCATCGAGGCTTCTCGGAATCCTGCGTTAAAGACCGATTGCACCGCCGCGTCCACAATCGTCTGCATGGCATCCCTGGAGAAGCCGCTCGATCGATCTTCGAGTTCGGAGGAGCTAAAAGTAAAGTATCTGTACTTACGCGAAACGACCATCCTACAAGAACACCACTCAACGAGACGAGTTGGATCGATACACGATGCGATCCAACGACGGCCAACTTGCGACGCAAGGATCGGCCGATCTGAAGCAGCAACACGATGCTTTGAGTTGGCGGAAGACAGGCTGGAACGCGATCCACTACTCAAAGCTGNAAGAACCGACGAACACAACACACGCCACTGGAGATCACAGGCCACTTTCACAAACGATTTGTGCAGCTTGTGTGAAGCGATCACATACGCAGATATCTTTCCGCACTGCACTAATCTTTGACCACGACGCACGTAGCAGCGTGCAGCCAGAACGAACACTATCGACCAGTGCCTCGCAACCCGACTTTACTAGCAACCGGATTGCTCAAAAGTTGCCATCCCCCATCGACAACATCTTCGACGCTTCTCGGAATCCTACGTTAAAGACCGATTGCACCGCTGCGTCCACAATCGTCTGCATGGCATCCCTGGAGAAGACGCTCCAACGATCTTCGAGTTTGGGGGAGCTAAAAGTAAAGTATATGTACTTACGCGAAACGACCATCCTACAAGAACACCACTCAACGAGACGAGTTGGATCGATACACGATGCGATTCAACGACGGCCAACTTGCGACGCAAGGATCGGCCGATCTGAAACAGCAACACGATGCTTTGAGTTGGCAGAAGACAGGCTGGAACGCGATCCACTACTCAAAGCTGGTCAACGTCATCACGTTTCCCAACGCATCTACAACAATTGCAGGACAATTAATATCGTTTGGTTATCTATTGTTAAGTACGATACTAATGATGTTCTCCTACCTCATTCAAGCGTAACAGTCCACACCTACACACCTGCGAAGGCTCCAGATTTCGGTAGACTTTGGAAAACTGCGGTGAAAGCAGCACACCGTAGCCATCATTACAACGCTGAGCGTACCAGCAAACACGACACGAAGCGCCACTACCAGAAGAAGCACACCGTCCTTGCCAAACCGTACGCGTGCGATGTGTGCAACGTAAGGTTCTGGCGCAAGCTACAGTTGAAGCTGCATAAAATTCGCCACACGGGCCAGTATCCACATCGGTACGAACACTGTAGGCAGGGTTTCGTCAACCTAACGGTGTTGCGCAGCCACCAGTGCCAGCACAATGCGCGGAAGTGTTACGGCTGCCCGAAATAGTACATCCACTGGTCCGAGCTACTATCGTATCGTTGGCTCGAGCATCCGAGCGGGTTCCTGTGCAACCAGTGCGACAAACTATTCCGCACGAACCGCATCTTCAATCTACACGGCCGCGTGTACCACACAGGACGAGCGTAGGGCAGTTCTAAAATAGGAAGATAGTTTTAATTTAC
>STHC01000004.1:9916661-9987325 GCA_016254315.1 Anopheles parensis | reverse complement strand
AGCGACCCTTTTTTTGTTCCCTTTTTGTGGACGTAGTACATTGTAGTAAGAAAGCCTTTTGTAACCGACCAAACCGCTCCTACGGCCGGTGGGTGCGTAAATAATGGCTTCATTAATCGATTACACTCAACGACCATATTTACTGCCACCTATCGAACGACACCCATAACGAGGATATTCTGACCATTGAGGTCTACGCCTTGCCCCTGCTGGTGTACCGTCGCGATGGTTTTGGGGTACAGAAGTTGTTAATTAACCACTGACGACCCCGCTGATAAAGTTGTTTAACATTTGTCAGTTGCCAAAAGATTGCAATTAAAAAAAAGTGTAAAAAAAGTGGAAAATGTAACACGGAAACAATTTCTTGGCCCATTTGAAGCTGCTGATAGTATAATAAAGTACTTAAAAGTAAGTAAGTCATTTTCGCGTATTTAAACACTCGCGTTTCCTGTGGAAATTTTGCTGGAATTCTTTTTGCAATTTATTACAGTGGCTAACCTAACAATAAGACCACACATTCGTTGAGAATAAAAGGAAAAGTTGAAGAGACAGATGATAAGAGATATAGAAAGGTAATATTATATCATCGATATAATATTGATCGATACGTGAACTTAACCAAAAAATACCTAATAATTGGAAAACAAAACTATCGATCGTTCTGACGAGAGAAGAGGGCGAGCCTAACCGTCGCTCAAAGCTTGTGATAGTTCTGGCCGTGTGGCAATGTGTGAAAGTAATCGACTACAAATTTGTGTGAAAAATGCAAGAGACCGCAATCTTATGCACTTAGAATACACTATCAAAAACTCTGTAGAGAAGAGCGCGTCTTGCGTTCGGTGCTTGGGTTTGTTATTCGACACTAAGTTTACCTTTCGTCCTTTGTTGCTTAATTACGTGGACATACATTTTGTATTCTGCGTTATGGTACGGTTCATCCTGGAATATTGTTGCCCTGTTTGATTACCTCTAAGCATCAGGGACATTCCATTCTACTAACCTTTTAGAACCTTTAAGTGTTTAAGCTTCAGGCTTAATCTCGGAAATGGAGGGATAGAGTGACCAATTATGTTTAACCTTGTCAACTTTTATCCTTCGCCTTGAGCAGTACGCGTTCTTTGAAGCGCTAATTGCTCAGCGCTCAGCAAAGAGTTGCCTGATTTTAAATTCTGAGCACACTGAGCGTGCTCAGTTAGGTGAGTAGAGCGAATTATTTAGCTCTTTCGTTCACGACTTAATACTAGTTGGAAAATATTTCCTTCTCCAAACCGTGGAAAAGATGCAAGGATGCCATCATCGATATATTTGTACATGTACTGAATATGGACCAAAATGATAAGTAGAAAAATCGAAAAATCAAAATAAATTAAGTATTTAATCAGCTTACTGATAATCGCATTGCAACATTGGCATTAATTATTATTTTTTTCTTTACATGGTTTTCAAATATATCTGCTCGCTTTGTAGAACTTTATGTTTCTTTTTAATTTTACAGAAAAGAGTAAAAATTATGTATCTTTATTAGTCATATATTTGTTAATTTTTTTTTCTTTTTTTAACCAAAAAACAAATGAGCGTATTGTGTTGTTACGGTCGGTATGAATATTTTAGCGTAATTTTTTTGTGTTTTTTTTTGAGTTTTTTTTCGGGAAAAATTATTTTCTCTCAAAAATGTAAACAAATCGTAAGAATGGCACAGCTTAAGGTAAACCACTCAATCTCAACAACATTTTTCTACGAACGCCATAAGACCTTCGCCATGAACAGCACTCGATTATACCGGCCGTTCTCAATTATGCTACAATTGATGCAATTTATGCTACGAAACATGCTAAATCAAAAAGCATACCCATAAATTAACTTACCAGTACCTTTAGCACCCCCCGAAGTTGATTAACTGGTGCCGCATGTATTTTCGTCCTTGTATTCCCGTGCTCACCTTTGACAACATAATTTAATGTCGCTTGATGTTCCGATTGTGTGAAGCTACTCATCCATCGTGCGTTTGGATCGACGCAGGGCAAATTCAATGGTGGACAACAAGCGTACTGTCTGGATGCAAAGCAATGGGTAAAAGAAAGGTACGACGGGTGTGGAATTATTTTTAATAATTTATCTCCATTATTATACGCTCCATCTGCCAACGAACAAGAGATACCGAAACGGGGTTGGTACACTGGGAAATCCTACAGTAGGCCCGGATTGTGGCCCGGAGCAGACAGCAGTAAGTACGCGGAAGTAATGTGAGGAAAACGGGAAGCTTACACAGGAAAGAAACCGGAACGCACTTCAAAACCCCGGAACTGCCGGTAATAAGTGTAGAGAAACAATAATCCGATAATGTTTCAAATCCTCTTTCACTCTATTGGCGATCTCCGTTCCCCCATTAAGCGACGGCAACAGTGATGAGAATGATCCCCGCAAACTGGGTGTAACGAGAAGGTGGAAGAAGGAATCACATAAGCTTCATGTGCGGACCAACCAACAAAAAAAATCGTTCCTTTTTGATAAGAGTTCTTTTTTACCCACCGTTTGCCACGAGTGTTTGATTTTCACGCAACTACTGCTGGAATATTTGAACGTTACTCTCTTTCGTTCCCTCTCAAGCAGAAATGCATTCCTTTCCTCTTGGCAAACAATCATGAAAATTGAATGAAAGACAAGGCCGATAAAAGTTTTTCGTTTACTTTGCACATTGCTTGCATATGGATATATATTCTGACGGAAATGAATGCAGGACCTTCACATAAGCTTCCTCTCTCTCTATGGCTTTTGTTTGCATTACAGTTAGTTTCCTCCCAGTAGAAGGCAGACCGTATAGGCATAGTAACAAACAAAAAAGTAAAAGAACATGATTGAACGATTCAATTAAATGCAAAACTCTCAACACTAGTTAACAACACCCGCAAAACGGTACCAGTTTGGTACAATAAACATTAGCATCAAATGTTCGTTTCACCAGTTGAAACGGTAGCCTTATTGAGCAAATTTTAACATGCTTTTTGAGGGGGATAAGAGAAAGAGGAAAGAGCTACTTTACTTTAATCTGTCAGTTGGAACCTCCTCAGAAGCCTTGCCATAGCTTTTTTTCTCCTGCACGATTATGCTACGATGAAAGACGTGCAATTATTGATTGAATTTGTGATGTACGATAACGATAAGGGGCTTGAAACAGGACTATCGATCCTTCTTCTTGCCACAAAACAGGACACATACACACACGCACCGGGGTATACGCAAAAAAAAGCTAATACCCTTAATAGGATTCAATCAATCTTCTCCTTCCGGAAGGTTGATTTTAACTTCTGCTTCTTCCTTTAAGCTGCGTGCTGGTGTATTGTTGTAATAGAACCAGCACAAAGTCCCTGGTATTGTTGACGGATGATTGCCCGGCTGAAGGATACTATTCATTCAGAGGAGAAGGAGAAAAATGTATGTTTAATTGTAGCTTAATCTGAATTTCTCCATTGTGGCATAATGCGGCACCCTGGTGCATCGGTTATTGCGTCTAATTGCATACCAACCATTAAGAAATCAGGAGCACACTTATTAATTTGTATTGGCCATCACACCACCCAATAATTGCCCATTAGTGGGAAGTGGGTAGGATTATGTCTTCGAAAGCTAAATGGAATTATTTACGCTTCACTTATTTAATTGTCCTTTACATTCAAAAAAATAGTAATTCCATTAATTTGTTTTATTTTTCATCTTAAAGAAAACAAAATAATATATTTCCATTTCTAGTGTCAGATGGATGCTCTGGAATTTTACTTTGTGTCCCAGCCTAGTGTCTTTGGCCTGGAGTGTTCTGCTGCAAGCATTCCGTAACTTCCCTTGACTTCTTCATTCCTGTCCCTGCGCTTGCGGGTACTAGAGATGTGAATAATAACTCTTTTTAGTGAGTTAACTCAGAGTGAATGAGTCGTCATTGGGAATCTGGTCGTTTAACGACTCATTTCAAAGTCATAAAAAAACCTGGCATAAACGTTAAGTTTTGGTCACTTTACTCACTCATGGTAAACCACCCTCTTACTATTTTTGCAACTCGACACAGCATGGCGACATGTTCACACCCATGAGTGAGTAAGTGAAAAAAGAGTTGCTAAGACTCCTCGTGGTGAGTGAACGCAACTCACTATCTCACTCTTACTCACTTTGCACATCTCAAGCTGGTACTAACGAATAAAAGTAGAACTAAGCGGATCCCAACTAGAGATGACAATAATCACTCCTTTTTAGAAAGTAATAGGAGAGATTTTTAGAGCGTATAAGGATTTGAATCTTTTGCTCTTACTTAAAAAAATCATGCTCTAAATTAATGACTTCACACTCCTTGACTACTCGCGATAAGAGTGAACTAGTATTTTCATACTCTGTTTGTATTTAAATCAAAGTAAAATAATTGACAGTCACGGAATAATAAAAAATTGATTTTTTGTTTGCAATTATAAAAAAACATTCGCTTCGATGTATGTCCTGTTAATGCTGGCTGTAAATTCAAATTCTGGAAAAATGATTTCATACGCTATTATTTATCTAAAAGTATAATTATATACTATTAATATAATAAGCAGCTCTTTATGATGTTCAATTTTATATCATTTGTTTTATTAAATTTACTTGCTTGCCATGCTAAAAACTTATATGATTGAAACCATTTGCAAAAATAAAAAAAAAATGAAAATGTGTACAGTTACTTAAAATTTAATAAAAATGAAGGAATGGAGAACGATAATTTTTTTAACACACAAAAACACATATATAATATAGATAGAAATTAAGTATAAACATCTTTAACAACACAATACAAATTAAAAACAACTCGCAACATAAGAATAAGGACATATTAAAACTTCTGCGTAGCGTTGAAAGCGTATTTCAATGTAAATAAACATAAATATCTCAATAACTACTTTTTAAATTGTGTATCAAACCAATGTTATACGAGAAGAAGAACAGCAAACGCTCAAAAACATGACACAAAAGTAAAACGCTAGTTCTTCCTTATATTTCCTAACTCAATCATCTCGAAGCTTTGTCCAACAGATGTCTTAGAACGTTCGCTTTGCTTGCCTTCAAACATGTACCGTGACAAAACACGTTACCAATCGACAACTATGGCTGCTGGCCACGTTATCAACAATGTGACATCTCGTCCGACTCGAACCGATTGTCGTATTAATTTTTGCCGGTTCGCCTCTCCAGTACAAAGAAGCGTGTCCCTTTCGCATCCCTTACACCATACGCCAATTCGTTCGATTGTCCAGTCCCGTTCCGCTACTCCGTCTGTAGTCTCTCCCTGTAGCGATTGTGTACTGAGTTAATCTTTGGCTCCGGTCACATTGCAGGGGGTGGAATGATAATATTTTCGTCCCAATCCGTCACGGTACGTGCTGGTAAATTGTTACGAAAATAAGCCGATCTGTCCACCGGCCAGGTCGATAAATGCAACATCCCATTCGGTGGGTTGCAGTCCCACAAAGTAAAGATACCTTTTTGCTCGTGGAAAAACAATCGTACCCGAAACACACATCCCGACCTTGCGTGGCTGTATGTAATAAACCACCAAACTGATAAGCTTTCTTAATGTCGATCCCGTTCGAATGCGTGCGGTGCGGTGGCGATGTTGAAAGGAAGGAGGAAACAAATTTCCTCAATCTCGACACACCAGCAAGACCAGTGACATACACGCAATGCAATGAAATCAACAGTGAAGTGACGAAAAATGAGATTTATTGTTTATTATTTGTAAAAATTTGATTGCACGCGCCCCGTGGCCTGCCCCCGGAGGGCACGAAAGCGATGGATAATAAGGAAAAAGTAAGGAAAAGTGAGGGAAAAAAGAAACATTCCAACTGGGAATAATAGATGGCTGCATGCGTTTGTTGAAGTGACCAGAATTAGATAACGCGCAAAACAAGACAAACGGGACGAGGGGCATAAATAAACATGAGAAGCAATTGTGCAAATATAAATACGTTGTTTTGTTGCTTTATTTTGCGTGAAATTATAGAAAAGAAGTTAGGAAAAGCAATGATAAAATGTATATACATAAGTAATGCAATAATAAAGTTTTATATTCGTTGTATATTTATTTCATTGAAACAATGGGGAAAAGGAGAAATTTATTCAATTTCCTTTTCGTATCAATTTACTCAAACTTCAAGCAATTTTACTACCACGTTGACCAATGTCCTTGTGTTTTGGATCACGCGAGGTCCTCATCACATCTTTTTTGTCACGCGGTCCTTACGGGATCCTAACTGTGCGTTCCTTTTCCCTGCATTTTCCCTAACGCAGAAGTTACAGCTGTGCTAAGCACCCAGGTGACACTTTAAGATTCGGTTCTTTAGTAAAGATCTATCTTATTGTTTGTACGATCAACAAGGTCATACTGGCTATACCTTGGCTCTATTAAACTGCGTAGCCAAGCGGAAGGACTCCAGTCGTTCCTTGGGTGGGAATAATGTATGTGATATCGACGCTTTACTTTTAAAATTATTAAGTATTAATATACTGTGTTTCGCAATAACAGCTTCACTCTGTTTATCTCTACCTGTTGTCAAGATAAAGCAACGGATGTTTAAAAACAAATTACTTGGAATTTTTAGGTCTATAATCCACACTGCTCTTTGAAGTTTTTTTTTTAATATAAGAGAATATAGAAACAGAAATATAAGGGAAAATAACAAAAACAAACAAATTAATGGTGTCACAAAACGATAGTCTCACTTATTTTTTATAGAATTAAAAAAGCTAAAAAAGCATACATTTATGACGCCGCATGATTTAATAATCAATAGGTCCTTTATTACGTTTTAGTTCTTAAAACAGTGGATTAGTCCTAAGTATTGATGAATTTTTCAAAATTTGAACAGAGAACGTAAGCAAATTCTGGCTTACGACTACTTTAAGCTTCTGTTAGCAATCTTAATGATTTTGTCCTAATATTGGAAGCATTCCACAGCAATGGTAAACTATATGAATAGCCATTGACCTCTTAGAAAATCATATAAAGCTAAAAATATCTGTAATTTATTTTCTGAACACGTCCGATGCATTATCTCAGCCACAGATAGAAAAAAAAACAGGCTAAAGCTTTAATTTTAGAAAGTAGTGTAGTTCGTAAAGATTTAAGAATAACTTGTAAAGATCAACTGCAAAGATAAGACGAATAAACATTCAAATAAATAAACACCAGAATTGCTTCATTTTTTAAGCGATCCCACAAGAACCTACGTTCACAAGGACTTATTCTGTTTATTCATTTATTCGGTAAAGCAAGTCTAGTAAGATGTAACTTGATAGGCATCTTAACCCAAGAAAAGAAACATTTTTTATTCAAAAAATATATAAAATGATGAATTTAGGAGAAAAACTTTACTTTGTAACTCCATTAAGTATTTATCGTTCTCAAATGTTCTCATGTCTCAATAATTATAACATCTTTAAGAAATATTAATGGTCAACGCTTCACAAGTCAATCTCTAGCCCTTTCATCAATGTTACACTGGATGATCCTTGTTTCTAACATCAGTATTTCCATTCCCGACATTGCCTACTATCAAATTCCATCCACAGCTAGGTACGGCATCAAAATTAATAGGAAAATTTCAGCCTGGACAGTTTTCCGATGCAAGGAAATGACGAAGACACGGTCCCCGATACCGTTATCCCAAGCGTGTTTACACCTTTTTTTTTACAAAATCAGTAGCCAGGCCAGGAATTTCTTAATTCCCATTTTACTCCCTCTAGCTTTAACATGGTTGCCTTACGCGTTTGGCTGTGGAACGGTAACGGCACCGGAAATGAAATTATCATTTATATTCATCCGATCCCCTGGTATCGATTCGTGGTTCCATCCTACTATCAATGTGGAAGAGATTGGTAACAACTCCGTCTTACTTTCTGACATCTTCCTGGTGTACACGTGAGAAGACTTCGGGAGTTTGTTTACCCCGAACGTTGGAATTTCTGTGTCCAGAAATACAAAAAACAAGTCAATATAAACGTAGAAAGATGGTTTAATGTGGTACAAAATTCAACAGGAATTTGTCAAAGTATAAGATATTTTTAATTCATATCCATAGCTTGGGACAAATTTCCAATAACAGGTACAAAGTTTACCCGTACCTGCTGTTATGACAAACAAATAGGGTTATGGCGCTTGTTCTTAAGGGAAAACTCTCCAACATAGGCGTGATGCGTGCCAACATCATTTACGCGAAGAAGGAATGCCTTTAATGTGAAGCCTTAGCTAGTCATTCTTGATGCAAAACCTTACCGTTTGCCGGCGGCCGTTGGTACGGGAGCATATAAAATAACTCGAGATGCCCGTACCGAGACGAACGTCTCGGTTAGTAAAATGGAACATCCCATTGCTGAGAAAGTCGTCCATCATCAGACGACTTCCTCGAACTGAAGCTCCAGATGGTTCATAACTAGATTTCCATCGACTGTCCGCACATCCTCACGGGAGCGTAAGATAGCCTGAGTGGAAGCATCCTTCCATCTCGGACGTAAGTCGGAAGCAAACACACACGTACAGGGTTCAAGAATTTCCCACTACCCATAGGAAGTGGAAATATGTACAGAAGCTGTAGTACGTTTGTATGCAAATTTTTCACATATTCCACCCTCACAAGCTCACGGCCTTTTACCGAATTTTTGGGTGTGAAAATGATCTCAAGCACTAACAGAACAAAAAAAGCAGAAGAAAGAGAGAGAGAAAGAGAGAACAAATAATTTGTAACGCAGGACGAAATGGCGACCCATTTACACATTCAGTTTTACGTTCTACGTTCTACGAACCTGAACCATCCAAGATGAGCAACTTAAAGGAAAATAAACCATCACACGCATTACAGTGTTGCTGGGCCATCCTTTTTTTGTTTATTCTACTTGCGTTTACGATACTATCTGTAATACCCCTTAGGTAGAGTTTCTCCGGAGGACGGGAAGCCACGTGCAAAAACATGGAGCGTTGGTTCTCGTGCGAGTTTCGCAAGAAAAATGACATGCAAATTTGATTGTGTTAACTCCAGCCGAGTCAGCAAGGAGCTGGTTGTATATGTAAGTCGAAATGCAGATGAAACACATCGCCGTTGTACAAACTGTGTGCATTCCTGTATGATAAAGCGACACGCCAGAAGCTGGATGATGCGAAGCTAGGTAAGTTCCACCAGCCGGAGAACTTGTAAAGGGCAATTTGTACGGTTTTCCAGTTGTTGCTTTTGCGTCTGGTTGCGTTTCCATATGTACAAACTTATCGAGAGGCAAACATGCACACAGACTGCAATGAAATGTTTGCCTTTCGTTCCAATGCATGCATTGTTTCCTCGGTTGATCTTACGATCCACAATCACTGGGAGTGCAGTTACACAAAACCGATGAGATCTAAGGCCTGCTTATAAACGCAATCGCAAAGATATTGTCCTGATGCTAAAAGTAACATATTTTCCTTTGGTCTATGGACACACTGCAACGACACGATCGTTAAGCGTTGCTGCAAAGTAAAACAATTAGTAAGAATTATTAGTGAATGAATTACAAGAAAAACAAATTTAAATGTATGTAGATATACGAGCTTTGGGTATTTTTTTTACACTATTAAATATTGCACATCTCTTGATACGGTCTGGCTGTTCTTAAGAAGCAAAAAAAAAGTATTGCACTGTTTGTATAATTACTCCAGTGGCTCGCAAGTAATGTTACAATTTTCCTTTATTTTAATTTGATTTTTTTTTCTTTTTTCTTTCTTCTCTTTACATTTTTTTAAATTTGTGTACCTTTTTGTACTTTTATAATATCATGGATGCAGTTTTCATGTTTGTTTTGCAATTTTCTGGTTACTAAAAACTATTGTTTTTCCAACAATTGTTCGACCAGTTCGAACACTACATAATGACATAATGACACATCTGACAAAAATCTGATAATTGGTAGACATTGTAGAGGTCGAATTGTTGAATTTAAAACAATATAATATTTTTTATCTTTACTTGGATATATTCTGTAAATTCCGTATTCTTGTAAGTTTTTTTTTGCGTAAAAAGGAAAAAATTCGTCAATATTTTGAAAAAATCAAATATTCGGACGCCAAAATATACAAAAGAAAAGCTGATTGTACCAAGAAGCTGATTTTTTTTTATAAAGAGAAACGACTGAAAGGTAAATAGAAATTTAAAATAATCAACTCATTTTCTAATTACGATGCAAATATAACATTCAAAACATGCTGTACGGAATACTAAGGCATCGCTTCGGTGTTGGATTCAAAGTTTTTAACGGAATGTCTCATAAACATCGATTAAAATTTATAACACTTTTCAAAACACATTTTAAACACTTTGAAGGCAATTTTTTATTTTTTATTTTTAGTGTATGTGTGTGTTGAGTGTGCTTCTCCTATAATGTGTAATATAAATTATATGAATCATTTGAATCAATGATGAGAAACCAAATATTTTATAATTAATTCTACGAAAGGCACCGAAAAGCAATTTTGTTTTTTAAACAATTTAGATGAATCTTATATCGCATAAGTGCAATTTACGTTCAATGCGAATTATCGTACTTTCATTCAAGAAAAAAAGTAACACAACCTAATAACGTAAGAAACGCTGATGCTTTAAATTCCTACCGCCCCATTACCATATTGATTCTAACTGCTCCGGAGCATCCTTTACACGTACCAAAAACAAACCGAAACGATCCAACGGAAACCGTAACAGGGGAGAAATTTACGTTTAATTAAATGGAATTTAATTGCACGCTCGATGCGAAAAATTAAAAGCAAAAAACCCCCCCAGAAAGAAGAAAACAGCTTGCAGTCCCCCGGGTAAGGATGTGCACAGCATCCAAAGCACAAGCAGATAAGGCCGAAGTCGAGGCGCCTGGCAAACACCGGACAATAGGTGTCGGTGGACCCCGAACTGGGTTAATTACAGCCTACACCATTGCCATCGCCTTTCGATAAGAATTAGCCTCGGTGAAAAGCGTTTTAATATTCATGGCGAGACGATTCATTCGTTCGTGCTGCATAGAAGATGCTACCGTTTTGGGAAGCGGACATGGGATATGGGATACGGAGAAGAAAAAAAATACACCGTTCACGACATTCCACGAACAACTGCTGCTGACTTTGTCGAAAAAAAACTGACATTGCTACCTTCAAACACTCCTAAATCACTGTACTGGCTTTTGGGGAGCGAATGATAAGCCCGTCACTATCCTCAGAAACTTATCGTTTGGCAAGTTTCAAACGCTCATACTTATGGCTTTAAGTTTGACGCTACAAAACTGATCTTAAAGTAACAAAAGACACCGTTTATATCGCTCACGTCCCAATGTCCATCTAAATCTATAGTAAATCTATTGAAAATGAACTCAGTCGATTCCCGTGACGCACAACAATGGTGTTATGTGGCGCATTTTTCGTAGGATAAGACAGGGAAACAAATTAAACCATTATCCAAGTCGGAGAGAGCAACATCCGGATCCAGTGTCCAGCATTAGCAGCTCTTCAAAATGGGCGTTAATTTGATTAATACCAAGTAGGGTTCGTGCATAAATTAAAACAAATTGCTTACAGAGTGACTAATCGTACCGGACGGACGGGCTAGTACGTCGGAGAGGTGTCTAGGAGGATGTTTGGTCTGGACATGGTGGAAAAACTTCTTCCTTCAATCTCTTGTGGATGGAAGCAATTTTTCAATTGCTTGCAGTAGTGTATTAAATGCATTGGTTCGGTTCTTCTTTAATAATTTATTGAGCAAGTGAGTTTATTTATTAATTAGTTTTTGGTTTTAAATGTTATATTTCCAACATGGGGGTGATTCAACTAATACGTAACGTAAAAATCCCAATAACACTAAAAGCAGGTTTTTTACTAGGTTTTGTCATGTTAATCGACCTTCTCGATGTTATGTTAGGAGATCGTATTATAGTAATTTCTAGACAATGGCTCGGAAAATTATGATTTATTTTAGGTTTTATGTATGTAATGTTTCTTTAAGATTTGTTAAAAAGTGTGTTTACCATTCCAAAATACTGGAAATCATAGTTTCATCATTCGAAACAACAAAAGATAATCCCACAGAAGAGTTACTATTAACTACCGATCATTCCTTTCTCGCATGTTATCGTTAATAGTAATGTATCAAAATGATAGAAATTGGTCTAATGAATTGAAAGAGATGAAGGATTCTTTTCCCCTTCATCGGATATACTCATACTAACGATAACCAATAGTAAAAGATCTTGAATAATGATCAATGGTTACATGCGAAACACTAAAATGGCGGCCAGAGGATAGAAGTGAGTGTAACCTCCTCCGTAGATGGTGTCTTGGTGTCGAAGAATTGTTTTTTGGAGATTTTCAACTGGTGAAGGATGGAAGAATTTACGAAAGGAAGGCGACTAACAATCCTTTTCTTTTCGTCCTACTTGTTGGAGTGGAGTAAAGAAGGTAGAATGAGATTAACGTTAGCTCTTCTGTGGATGATCACTTGGTGTCTGACCCTTTTGAGAGGTCGATTTGCTTAACCCTTCCGGGGTTTCATCGCATGGAGAAGTGACGAAAACGAAACGTCCTTCCATTCCTGACTGTTAGCTATGCCATCACTTGCCCTTTCGTGGTAGTCTTAAAATTAAATCCTCAGACACTGAAACCCTCCCTACTTTCTGCTGTTACTTCACCGGTAAAGGTCTTTTGTCGTGAGGACAGAACTAGGCTTCGCTTGGTCACTCTATTAAATCAAATATTTGAACAAATAGTTAATCAATGAAGGACAGAAAGTGCCTGACGATGCGCTCGCTCCGATGTGGTATTGATTATTCAAACAAGCGTTAGGAGATTTTTAACTGATTAACTGAATTAATTGAATCTTCCCCTGGCGCTGTGTACAACAAATAATTACGCAGGTAGTAACCCCCACCATATCAGTATTATGTAGTAGTTGAATGATTTCTTATCTTATTCTTTTTCTTTTATTTACANTAAAGAAAACAAAATAATATATTTCCATTTCTAGTGTCAGATGGATGCTCTGGAATTTTACTTTGTGTCCCAGCCTAGTGTCTTTGGCCTGGAGTGTTCTGCTGCAAGCATTCCGTAACTTCCCTTGACTTCTTCATTCCTGTCCCTGCGCTTGCGGGTACTAGAGATGAGAATAACAACTCTTTTCAGTGAGTTAACTCAGAGTGAATGAGTCGTCATTGGGAATCTGGTCGTTTAACGACTCATTTCAGAGTCATAAAAAAACCTGGCATAAACGTTAAGTTTCGGTCATTTTACTCACTCATGGTAAACCACCCTCTTACTATTTTTGCAACTCGACTCAGCATGGCGACATGTTCACACCCATGAGTGAGTAAGTGAAAAAAGAGTTGCTAAGACTCCTCGTGGTGAGTGAACGCAACTCACTATCTCACTCTTACTCACTTTGCACATCTCTAGCTGGTACTAACGAATAAAAGTAGAACTAAGCGGATCCCAATTAGAGGTGACAATAATCACTCCATTTTAGAAAGTAATAGGAGAGATTTTTAGAGCGTATAAGGATTTGAATCTTTTGCTCTTACTTAAAAAAATCATGCTCTAAATTAATGACTTCACACTCCTTGACTACTCGCGATAAGAGTGAACTAGTATTTTCATACTCTGTTTGTATTTAAATCAAAGTAAAATAATTAACAGTCACGGAATAATATAAAATTGATTTTTTGTTTGCAATTATAAAAAAACATTCGCTTCGATGTATGTCCTGTTAATGCTGGCTGTAAATTCGAATTCTGGAAAAATGATTTCATACGCTATTATTTATCTAAAAGTATAATTATATACTATTAATATAATAAGCAGCTCTTTATGATGTTCAATTTTATATCATTTGTTTTATTAAATTTAAACCGAATGATCGCCATGCTAAAAACTTATATAATTGAAACCATTTGCAAAATAAAAAAAAACTAAAATTATAAACAGTTACTTAAAATTTATTAAAAATAAAGAAATGGAGAACGATATTTTTTTATCACACAAACACATGTAAAATATAGATAGAAAATAAGTATTAAGATCATTAACAGCACAATGCAAATGGAAATCAACTCGCAACATAAGAATAAGGATATACAAAAAATCTACGTAGCGTTGAAAGCGTATTTCAATGTAAATAAATATAAATATCTCAATAACTACTTTTTAAATTGTGTATCAAACCAATGTTATACGTGAAGAAGAACAGCAAACACTCAAAAACATGACACAAAAGTAAAACGCTAGTTCTTCCTTATATTTCCTAACTCAATCATCTCGAAGCTTTGTCCAACAGATGTCTTAGAACGTTCTCTTTGCTTGCCTTCAAACATGTACCGTGACAAAACACGTTACCAATCGACAACTATGGCTGCTGGCCACGTTATCAACAATGTGGCATCTCGTCCGACTCGAACCGATTGCCGTATTAATTTTTGCCGGTTCGCCTCTCCAGTACAAAGAAGCGTGTCCCTTTCGAATCCCTTACACCATACGCCAATTCGTTCGATTATCCAGTCCCGTTTCGCTACTCCGTCTGTAGTCCCTCCCTGTAGCGATTGTGCACTGAGTTAATCTTTGGCTCGGGTCGCTTCGCAGGGGTGGAATGATAATATTTTCGTCCCAATCCGTCACGGTACGTGCTGGTAAATTGTTACTAAAATAAGCCGATCTGTCCACCGGGCAGGTCGATAAATGCAACATCCCATTCGGTGGGTTGCAGTCGCACAAAGTAAAGATACCTTTTTGCTCGTGGAAAACAATCGTACCCGAAACACACAACACCGGCCTTGCGTTGCTGTATGTAATAAACCACCAAACTGATAAGCTTTCTTAATGTCGATCCCGTTCGAATTAGTTGGTGCGGTGGCGATATTGAAAGGAAGGAGGAAACAAATTTCCTCAATCTCGACACACCAGCAAGACCAGTGACATACACGCAATGCAATGAAATCAACCGTGAAGTGACGAAAAATGAGATTTATTGTTTATTATTTGTAAAAATTTGATTGCACGCGCCTCGTGGCCTGCCACCGGAGGGCACGAAAGCGATGGATAATAAGGAAAAAGTAAGGAAAAGTGAGGGAAAAAGGAAACATTCCAACTGGGAATAATAGATGGCTGCATGCGTTTGTTGAAGTGACCAGAATTAGATAACGCGCAAAACAAGACAAACGGAACGGGGGGCATAAATAAACATGAGAAGCAATTGTGCAAATGTACATAAATACGTTGTTTTGTTGCTTTATTTTTCGAGAAATTATGGAAAAGAAGTTAGGAAAAGCAATGATAAAATGTATATAAGTAATGCAATAATAAAGTTTTATATTCGTTGTATATTTATTTCATTGAAACAATGGGGAAAAGGAGAAATTTATTCAATTTCCTTTTCGTACCAATTTACTCAAACTTCGAGCAATTTTACTACCACGTTGACCAATGTCCTTGTGTTTTGAATCACGCGAGGACCTCATCACATCTTTTTTGTCACGCGGTCCTTACGGGATCCTAACTGTGCGTTCCTTTTCCCTGCATTTTCCCTAACGCAGAAGTTACAGCTGTGCTAAGCACCCAGGTGACACTTTAAGATTGTGTTCTTTAGAAAAGATCTATCTTATTGTTTGTACGATCAACAAGGTTATACTGGCTATACCTTGGCTCTATTAAACTGCGTAGCCAAGCAGAAGGACTCCAGTCGTTCCTTGGGTGGGAATAATGTCTGTCCTATCGACGCTTTACTTTTAAAATTAATAAGTATTAATATACTGTGTTTCGCAATGACAGCTTCACTCTGTTTATTTCTACCTGTTGTCAAGATAAAGCAACGGATGTTTAAAAACGCAACGGATGTTGTTTTTTTTTTAATATAAGAGAATATAGAAACAGAAATATAAGGGAAAATAACAAAAACAAGCAAATTAATGGTGTCACAAAACGATAGTCTCACTTATTTTTTTTTTTATAGAATTAAAAAAGCTAAAAAAGCATACATTTATGACGCCGCATGATTTACTAATCAATGGGTGCTTTATTACGTTTTAGTTCTTAGTTTAGTTTAGACAGTGGATTAGTCCTAAGTATTGATGAATTGTTCAAAATTTGAACAGAGAACGTAAGCAAATTCTGGCTTACGACTACTTTAAGCTTCTGTTAGCAATCTTAATGATTTTGTCCTAATATTGGAAGCATTCCACAGCCATTGACCTCTTAGAAAATCATATAAAGCTAAAAATATCTGTAATTTATTTTCTGAACACGGTCGATGCATTATCTCAGCCACAGATAGAAAAAAAACAGGCTAAAGCTTTAATTTTAGAAAGTAGTGTAGTTCGTAAAGATTTAAGAATAACTTGTAAAGATCAACTGCAAAGATAAGACGAATAAACATTCAAATAAATAAACACCAGAATTGCTTCATTTTTTAAGCGAACTGTAACTGCGAATGTAACTTGATAGGCATCTTCCGGGACGTTAACCCAAGAAGGGAGACAGTTTTTATTCAAAAAATGTATGAAATGATTAAGTTAGGAGAAAAACTTTACTTTGTAACTCTATTAAGTATTTATCGTTCTCAAATGTTCTCATGTCTCAATAATTATAACATCCTTAAGAAATATTAATGGCCAACTCTTCACAAGTCTTTAGCCCTTTTATCAATGTTACACTGGACGTTCCTTGTTTTTAGCATCAGTATTTCCATTCCCGACATTGCCTACTATCAAATTCCATCCACAGCTAGGTACGGCATCAAAATTAATAGGAAAATTTCAGCCTGGACAGTTTTCCGATGCAAGGAAATGACGAAGACACGGTCCCCGATACCGTTATCCCAAGCGTGTTTACACCTTTTTTTTTACAAAATCAGTAGCCAGGCCAGGAATTTCTTAATTCCCATTTTACTCCCTCTAGCTTTAACATGGTTGCCTTACGCGTTTGGCTGTGGAACGGTAACGGCACCGGAAATGAAATTATCATTTATATTCATCCGATCCCCTGGTATCGATTCATGGTTCCATCCTGCTATCAATGTGGAAGAGATTGGTCTTACTTTCTGACATCTTCCTGGTGTACACGTGAGAAGACTTCGGGAGTTTGTTTACCCCGAACGTTGGAATTTCTGTGTCCAGAAATACAAAAAAACACAAGTCAATATAAACGTAGAAAGATGGTTTAATGTGGTACAAAATTTAACAGGAATTTGTCAAAGTATAAGATATTTTTAATTCATATCCATAGCTTGGGACAAATTTCCAATATCAGGTACAAAGTTTACCCGTACCTGCTGTTATGACAAACAAATAGGGTTATGGCGCTTGTTCTTAGGGGAAAAACCTTCCACCATAGCCGTGATGCGTGCCAACATCATTTACGCGAAGAAGGAATGCCTTTAATGTGAAGCCTTAGCTAGTCATTCTTGATGCAAAACCTTCCCGTTTGCCGGCGGCCGTTGGTACGGGAGCATATAAAATAACTGGAGATGCCCGTACCGAGACGAACGTCTCGGTTAGTAAAATGGAACATCCCATTGCTGAGAAAGTCGTCCATCATCAGACGACTTCCTCGAACTGAAGCTCCAGATGGTTCATAACTAGATTTCCATCGACTGTCCGCACATCCTCACGGGACCGTAAGATAGCCTGAGTGGAAGCATCCTTCCATCTCGGACGTAAGTCGGAAGCAAACACACACGTACAGGGTTCAAGAATTTCCCACTACCCATAGGAAGTGGAAATATGTACAGAAGCTGTAGTACGTTTGTATGCAAATTTTTCACATATTCCACCCTCACAAGCTCACGGCCTTTTACCGAGTTTTGGGTGTGAAAATCATCACAAGCGCTAACAGAACAAAAAAAAAGCTGAAAGAAAGAGAGAGAGAAAGAGAGAACAAGTAATTTGTAACGCAGGACGAAATGGCGACCCATTTACACATTCAGTTTTACGTTCTACGTTCTACGAACCTGAACCATCCAAGATGAGCAACTTAAAGGAAAATAAACCATCACACGCATTACAGTGTTGCTGGGCCATCTTTTTTTGTTTATTCTACTTGCGTTAACGATACTATCTGTATTGTACCCCTCAGCTAGAGTTTCACCGGAGGACGGGATGCCACGTGCAAAAACATGGAGCGTTGCTTCTCGTGCGAGTTTCGCAAGAAAAATGACATGCAAATTTGATTGTGTTAACTCCTGCCGAGTCAGCAAGGAGCTGGTTGTATATGTAAGTCGAAATGCAGATGAAACACATCTCCGCTGTACAAACTGTGTGCATTCCTGTATGATAAAGCGACACGCCAGAAGCTGGATGATGCGAAGCTAGGTAAGTTCCACCAGCCGGAGAACTTGTAAAGGGCAATTTGTACGGTTTTCCAGTTGTTGCTTTTGCGTCTGGTTGCGTTTCCATATGTACAAACTTATCGAGAGGCAAACATGCACACAGACTGCAATGAAATGTTTGCCTTTCGTTCCAATGCATCCATTGTTTCCTCGGTTGATCTTACGATCCACAATCACTGGGAGTGCAGTTACACAAAAACGGTGAGATCTAAGGCTTGCTTATAAACGCAATTGCAAAGATATTGTCCTGATGCTGAAAGTAAAACATATTTTCCTTTGGTCTATGGACACACTGCAACGACACGATCGTTAGGCGTTGCTGCAAAGTAAAACAATTAGTAAGAATTATTAGTGAATGAATTGCAAGAAAAACAAATTTAAATGTATGTAGATATACGAGCTTTGGGTATTTTTTTTTACACTATTAAATATTGCACATCTCTTGATACGGTCTGGCTGTTCTTAAAAAGCAAAAACAAAAATATTGCACTGTTTGTATAATTACTCCAGTGGCTCGCAAGTAATGTTACAGTTTTCCTTTCTTTATTTTAATTTGATTTTTTTTTCTGTTTTTCTTTCTTTTCTTTAGGTTTTTTTTATTATTGTGCCTTTTTGCATTTTTCTAATATGATGGATGCAGCTTTCATGTTTGTTTTGCAATTTTCTGGTTACTAAAAACAATCGTTTTTTTCTAACAATTGTTCGACCAGTTCGAACACTATATAATGACATAATGACACATCTGACAAAAATCTGATAATTGGTAGACATTGTAGAGGTCGAATTGTTGAATTTAAAACAATATAATCTTTTTTATTTTTTCTTGGATATATTCTGTAAATTCCGTATTCTTGTAAGTTTTTTTTGCGTAAAAAGGAAAAAAATCGTCAATATTTTGAAAAAAAACCAAATATTCGGACACTAAAATATACAAAAGAAAAGCTCATTGTACCAAGAAGCTGATTTTTTTTATAAAGAGAAACGACTGAAAGGTAAATAGAAATTTAAAAAAAAATCAACTCATTTTCTAATTACGATGCCCAAAAAGCAATGGAAACATGCTGCTCCTAGTACTTCGTTGTGTACTTCAAAGTTTTTAACGGAATGTCTCATAAACATCGATTAACATTTATAACACTTTTCAAAACACATTTTAAACACTTTGAAGGCAATTTTTTATTTTATATTTTTAGTGTATGTGTGTGTTGAGTGTGCTTCTCCTATAATGTGTAATATAAATTATATGAATCATTTGAATCAATGATGAGAAACCAAATATTTTATAATTAATTCTACGAAAGGCACCGAAAAGCAATTTTGTTTTTTAAACAATTTAGATGAATCTTATATCGCATAAGTGCAATTTACGTTCAATGCGAATTATCGTACTTTCATTCAAGAAAAAAAGTAACACAACCTAAGAACGTAAGAAACGCTGATGCTTTAAATTCCTACCGCCCCATTACCATATTGATTCTAACTGCTCCGGAGCATCCTTTACACGTACCAAAAACAAACCGAAACGATCCAACGGAAACCGTAACAGGGGAGAAATTTACGTTTAATTAAATGGAATTTAATTGCACGCTCGATGCGAAAAATTAAAAGCAAAAAACTCCCTCCGAAAGAAGAAAACAGCTTGCAGTCCCCCGGGTAAGGATGAGCACAGCATCCAAAGCACAAGCAGATAAGGCCGAAGTCGAGGCGCCTGGCAAACACCGGACAATAGGTGTCGGTGGACCCCGAACTGGGTTAATTACAGCCTACACCATTGCCATCGCCTTTCGATAAGAATTAGCCTCGGTGAAAATCGTTTTAATATTCATGGCGAGACGATTCATTCGTTCGTGCTGCATAGAAGATGCTACCGTTTTGGGAAGCGGACATGGGATATGGGATACGGAGAAGAAAAAAATACACCGTCCACGACATTCCACGAACAACTGCTGCTGACTTCGCCGAAAAAAACTGATATTGCTACCTTCAAACACTCCTAAATCACTGAACTGGTTTTTGGGGAGCGAATGATAAGCCCGTTACTATCCCCAGAAACTTATCGTTTGGCAAGTTTCAAACGCTCACACTTATGGCTTTAAGTTTGACGCTGACAAAACTGATCTTAAAGTAACAAAAGACACCGTTTATATCGCTCACGTCCCAATGTCCATCTAAATCTATACTAAATCTATTGAAAATGAACTCAGTCGCTTCCCGTGACGCACAACAATGGTGTTATGTGGCGCATTTTTCGTAGGATAAGACAGGGAAACAAATTAAACCATTATCCAAGTCGGAGAGAGCAACATCCGGATCCAGTGTCCAGCATTAGCAGCTCTTCAAAATGGGCGTTAATTTGATTAATACCAAGTAGGGTTCGTGCATAAATTAAAACAAATTGCTTACAGAGTGACTAATCGTACCGGACGGACGGGCTAGTACGTCGGAGAGGTGTCTAGGAGGATGTTTGGTCTGGACATGGTGGAAAAACTTCTTCCTTCAATCTCTTGTGGATGGAAGCAATTTTTCAATTGCTTGCAGTAGTGTATTAAATGCATTGGTTCGGTTCTTCTTTCATAATTTATTGGGCAAGTGAGTTTATTTATTAATTAGTTTTTGGTTTTAAATGTTATATTTCCAACTTGGGGATGATTCAACTAATACGTAACGTAAAAATCCCTATAACACTAAAAGCAGGTTTTTTACTAGGTTTTGTCATGTTAATCGACCTTCTCGATGTTATGTTAAGAGATCGTATTATAGTAATTTCTTGACAATGGCTCGGAAAATTATGATTTATTTTAAGTTTTATGTATGTACTGTTTCTTTAAGATTTGTTAAAAAGTGTGTTAACCATTCCAAAATACCGGAACTCATGGCCATTTCGTAGCTAGACCTGCTTTAAAAATGCATTGCTTCGTCAAATGGATAGTTTCATCATTCGAAACAACAAAAGATAATCCCACAGAAGAGGTGCTATTAACTACCGATCGTTCCTTTCTCGCTCCTTTCTTTTTTTCCAATCGTTGATAGTAATGAATCAAAATGATAGTAATTGGTCTAATGGGTTGAAAGAGATGAAGGATTCTTTTCTCCCTCATCAGATATACTCATACTAACGATAAGCAATAGTAAAAGATCTTGAATAATGATCAATGGTTACATGCAAAATGGCGGCCAGAGGATAGAAGTGATTGTAACCTCCTCCGTAGATGGTGTCTTGGTGTCGAAGAATTGTTTTTTGGAGATTTTTAACTGGTCGAGGATGGAGAAATTTACGAAAGGAAGGCGACAAACAATACTTGCCTTTTCGTCCTACTTGGTGGAGTGGAGTAAAGATGATACAAGAAGATGAATCTTCTGTGGATGATCTATTGGTGTCTGAAATGATGACACTGACCCTTTTGAGAGGTCGATTTGCTTAACCCTTCCGGGGTTTCATCGCATGGAGAAGTGACGAAAACGACGCGTTAATTTCCTTCCATTCCTGACTGTTAGCTATGCCATCACTTGCCCTTTCGTGGTAGTCTTAAAATTAAATCCTCAGACACTGAAACCGTCCTTACTTTCTGCTGTTACTTCACTGGTAAAGGTCTTTTGTCGTGAGGACAGAACTAGGCTTCGCTTACTCACTCTAATAAATAAAATATTTGAACAAATAGATAATCAATATATGAAGGACACAAAGTGCATGACGATGCGCTCCGATTATTCAAACAAGCGTTAGGAGATTTTTAAGTGATTAACTGAATTAACTGAATCTTCCCCTGGCGCTGTGTACAACAAATAATTACGCAGGTAGTAACCCCCACCATATCAGTATTATGTAGTAGTTGAATGATTTCTTATCTTATTCTTTTTCTTTTATTTACAGATGGTAAGGCCTTTGCCTTTAAAATACCGCCACGTTACTTTTCTACAGTCAATAAAGTTTCTAAACGTCAACTTATATTTTTTGTGAATAAAAAAGGCACAACAATTATTTGTTCTGCGATGTTTTAAAAGAAAACATCTTTCAAAATTTATGCGTATTTTTTTCTCTGACCGCGAATTGCTCCATGTACCATAATTAAACGGAAAATAGTTCGTTTTATGTATCATTTTTTACTCGGAAAAATCAGCGACTTGGAGAAAACATATGTTGTAATATACATCAAAATATTACATTTAAATTAGTATTTTGTTATTCAATTCACCATATTTGTCAGTATTTTCTCATACTCAAAAAAAATATGGTGCTAAATATAGTAGAAAAAATAATATGTAATGTAATTGTTTCTGCTTGATCAGAACGTAGCATTAGATCGAGTACATTTGGTGCCGTGACCGGGATATTATGATGGATTATATACATGCCTATGTATAGGTATGTGAAAATACAGCCCAAAATCACACACAACCCTAAACATATTTCAGTTCAGTTTAATCTCCTTCCTTTGGATCATGTGAAGGTGAAAATAAATTTAAAAAATATACACATTTATAAACCTACCGCCTTTATCTTAACAGCTGCACACGCAACAAATGGCCTCATCAATCTGATTAGTGGACATTCCCTATAATCGACCGTTTGGCACGCGAAGAACCAATTCCAAACATACATTCCATACGAAATACACACATTCAACACACACTCGGCAAATCTTTCTGCCACAGTTATGAGTCATCGTATGTTGGCCTCTACGCTATAAGCACGCACCACGACGGGCAGTTGCCAAAGCCGGGAAAGGAACTGAACCGTACGGAATCTGTAAGAGCAGCAGCAGCAGCAGCGGAACACAATAAACCAAACAATACAACAATATTTCACCCAGTGTGGTCGGATCCGCCTCCCCGAATTTCATCCCCTTAGGAAAGACGAAAAACTATTCCTTAGTACATCCTGAAACGGCATGGAATTACTCACAAACACACGTGGCGCTTGGAACGGGGGAGTTACATACATCCGGAGAAGAAAAAAAACAGCTACGAAGACGTTGCGGGTGTTGTTGAAAAGATTCCTTTTCTTTCTCCCTCTCACTACCTTCCACTTTCGCTCGCTCTCTCTCTCTCTCTATCTTCCTTACTTTCTCTCTGTCCTTTTTGGAGTACGCATCACTGATCTTCTATCACGTTGGGGTTTGGGTTTCGTATACGAAGATCCCTACATGCGAAGGATATATTCATCCGCACCAGACACCAAACTCCCTGCCGCCGAAAATCTCAGTTCCGGTCGATCGGTTCAGCTACAAGATACCTTCTCCAACCGCCACAAACTAAACACACAGCAAACAGTTCGGTTACTTGGTAGAAAAAAGATTCGCGACGACCTCTGTACTACGGTCACAGCTTCCACTAGTAGGCCTTTTTTCGGAATTTTCACCAGTTCCGGTTACGTTCCGTGGGGTAATGGATGCACTACTACTGTTCATATACCAAAAAGCCATATCTCACCACAAAATTTCCACCCTTTGTTGCTGTGTGATTCTGTGTATTCCCCTATTTGCCAGCGACTTCCGGTGGAGCGCTCGTATAGCGCTCGGAGTTGCTCGCCAAAAATAAATAAAAATGTAAATAATCAAATTTTTATACGACACCCCCTAGGACGTTCGCAGCATCCCTTTTGGAGGGGGGGGATAAGAGAAGAGCTCTACACGTTTAGCCTAGTGAAAGTCCTTTGACCCGCGCAACCGAATGAGGAAGAAAGCCAAGGCAGCCGTAAGTGTGTCTGGTTCCCCTCCCTGGGGTGAACGCTTCGATAATCATATGTGAATTGTTTTTGGATAAACAAATTCAGTACTCTCCTTCCTCTCTTTCTCTTTTCCCCCTTTTTCGCAGTTTTCCGTTGACTAGCTGACGGGATGCTCCGAAAGCGTCCCGTGGTGTGAAAATTAATCCGAGTATCATCGGAAGTACTACGATGCCCGGAGTTTCATTCCCTTGCGATGCAATGCGGTAGATGAATTCCGGACATCGGGAAAAAAAACCGAGAAGAGAATTTCACCTCATTTTCCAACCGAACTTGCCCGCTGCCATCGTTCCTCTGCTCGGATGTTAGAGCAGTGGCACCCATGCATAAAACCTTTCCCTGTTCTGCCTGTTCTGATTTCCGGCTTACCGAGATGAATTGGTGGCAACGTGCGAATGGAATTGGGCGAAAAAGGTGGGGCGGAATACAATTTGGTTCAATTTTCCTATTTCCTGTCGTGTGTGTGTGTGTGTGTGGTTTTTTTTCTTTATTTTTTTCTTTTTTTCCCGGAAAAAAGGCCGATTCTTCATCTCCAGCGCAATATGTGGTGTAGAATCAATAACTACCCCAACACTAGGCAGACATTTTTCATTTACGGTTTTGTCAGCTAAGTAATTCACACTTCGCGAGCTACAGCTCGTGGAAACGTTTCAAATTTGTTTCAAAATATTTTTGTCTAGTATTAATACACAAGTTAAACTTGTGATACCTTAAAAGATAACAACGGAATGTAAAATGAAATTAAGATGTTAACGTGTAAAAATAAATACAAATACCTATATGATTAAGTACTAAAAACATCAGATTCATCCATAGTGTAGATAGGTATGTCGGACAAAGCTGTCCGAATGTATCCTTCATCTCTTTCCATTCATTGAAATCTTTGATGGGTTGTCTCAAAACGGTAATTTTTAATTTCAAACGTAGTTCCGTAGTTTTCACAATAGATGGCGCTAAATGTTGTGCTTCAAAATTCAATTCCGTTTAGTGGTACAACGAGAAGGATCCCGAACTTCAGGAAGAGTTAGAGCGGACTCCACTTTATCTTCGAGTTTGAAAAAGATACGAAAGAAAAAGTGTGTTCAATGTTCAATGCAATACAATGCAATTCAATACAATGTTCGGAAGTTAGTTAAAAAGTTTTCCAAATTCATTCATAATGAGTTTCTTTATTTTTTTAGATATGTACACAAATTATAAAATTTAACAAACAATACATTAAAAAAAGTACTTCATAGGCCTAACAATCAAAACCGTTTGCCGCCACGCTTAAACTTCCCTCCGTAAGGCTTTCCAGTTGGATCCGGCTTGGCCGGTTTGTGCACCACGTGCAGTATCTCCCACAGCTGTTTGGCCAGTGCCTGCCCACCCAACAGCTCCTCCAGCTCAGCCTCCGTTTTCTGCGTCAAATCACGTAAGCTCGTGCACTGGCGCATAATGCGACGCACGTTCCGTGCCGTAATGCCGGGCAACTTGAGCAAAAATTCTTGCACCTCCACATTAGCCAACCCGTCTAGCGTATCGTGCTCATCGTTCGCTGCCTCATCCGACCCGACCTTGACGGCAACGTCCGGATCGGGTTCCGCTTTGCCCTGCTTTAGCTCCTCGAACAGTTGCGCGGTCGAGTACGGGCTGGGTGACCATACGAGTCGCAGCTTGGGAAAATGGATGGTAAGCAGTTGCAGCTTAGCCATGATGTCCTCGTTGTAGCTGGAACCACTGGAAGACGATCCAGAACTGCCAGCGTTCGATACCATAAAGTAGCGCTGAAAGTGAAACGGTTTGTTCTGATCGAACTCGATCAGCAGAATCGGTTTGGCGTAGTAGCGCGTCATCTGCACGCACTGGTTGTACAGCCGGCCCGAGTTCAGTGAACCGATCAGATCGGAAATCGATTTCCTCTCCACGCATATCTCCGGTGTGATGATGTAGTCTCCAATCTGCAAACAAGTAAACAAAATGGAAGGTAACATTAACATTGGATTTACCAAAATGCGACAATGGCAATTACCGTGATGGTCAGCGGCACAACATCGATGCCTCTTCTGTGAATGAGACAAGGTAAATCCGAGCGGAACTCACGCATATCTACGATCACGCGCGGTGTTACAATGTCTGCCGGATCTTTCACCTCCTGGCCACCGGCCTGTCGGCTAGAGATTTCCTGCTTCTTCTGCAACATCATAATCGTATCCTCCGACTTGCCGTCCTGGTACTCCGGAACAACCATGGTCTGTGGAAGGTGAAAAAAGGATGCTAAAAAGATACCGACCATTACAATGATTTAAAAGCTTCCTACCCGTTTCGTTTCAATCAGCAACTCGAAGGCTTGTTTCTCACGTCGCAGCGTGGTCAGATACGATTGCTCCTCGACCGTTTTCGAGTGTATGATAGCAAACACACTTACGCGAGCCATCAGTTGCCTCTGTTGGCGGGCTTCGTAAACTTCAATCTGCCGAATAGCGGTAACGTTCGTGTGATACATCACAATATACCGTGGCCGTATATGTTCCAGCGTACGATCCAACGATCCTAGCCCGCTCGATTCGCTTTTGAACGTTTGTATAAACACCAGCGGACGGTTCGAATCCTTTACGGCGGTCGTTATGTCCATCTGTTCCATCTCTATAAACGATTCAAATACACCACTCTCCAGCATGCTGATATCGAACTGTGATTGATCGGTATCCGGCGCTTCTGCCATCAACGGCCGCTGGGACATGGTCAGTACGTACGAATCGCGAAAATATTGCTGATGATCCTGCTCATCCGTACACACCGCAGCCAAATCATTTTCCATGTCCGATTTCTTNCCCAGTAAGAAAATATGAAGGATTTTATCTTTAAGCATCGCTTAAATCGAAGTTCCTTAGCGGTATAATTTCAGTAATTATACAGCGCAGCTTAACAGAATTTAGATTCTCTTATACGGCGATGTTTAGAGCCAAGTGTCATGCTAAAAGAGCGCTGCTTAAGCGCTGTTTAAGCCGAAAATAGAATTGGAGAAAAAAAAGTTTATTTCTCTTTTTCCCTCTCCTCTCTTTAATCTCTCTTCTCTCTTTTTCTTCTTTGATGAATCTGCTCTCTTCATATCAATTATGACTAACTGCGCCTTAGCTCTTCAGAACAGATTTACACTATTGGAGGCTATCGAGAATTGAACTCTGTCTATCTAATCCAAATGTTAAACTCTAGATGGTCTAACGGTATGAGCTATTAAGCTATGATGGAAGACCCTTGCTAAAGGACCAATAAGTGAAAAGTGACGGCTTGTTCAATCTGTTGTTTGCTATTAGCTAGAACTTCAAGTATAACACAAGCTTAAAGGCGCTAACGGGATGCGCTGCAGTAGCGCACTAGCAACTGGATGCTGTTAGGTAGAACTCCAAGTATAACACAAGCTTAAAGGCGCTTACGGGATGCTCTGCAGTAGCGCACTAGCAACTGTATGCTGTTAGGTAGAACTCCAAGTATAACACAAGCTTAAAGGCGCTTACGGGATGCTCTGCAGTAGCGCACTAGCAACTGGATGCTGTTAGGTAGAACTCCAAGTATAACACAAGCTTAAAGGCGCTTACGGGATGCGCTGCAGTAGCGCACTAGCAACTGGATGTCGTTGGGTAGAACTCAAAGTATAACACAAGCTTTCAGATGCTAGAGTTAGAATCGGAGGAGAAGTTTTAGAGTGGGTAAGCTTGTATTCTGCTCGGAGGAGGTGTTTTAGAGACAATAAGCCGCTGTTTCGCCACTAAAGCTGATTTTTTCTTACTGGGTATGTTGTAATATACATCAAAATATTACATTTAAATTAGTATTTTGTTATTCACTTCAACATATTTGTCAGTATTTTCTCATACTCAAAAACAATGTGCTAAATATAGTAAGAAACATTAATATGTAATTGTTTCTGCTTGATCAGTTCGAAAGAACTAAAAAAACAAAACGTAGCATTAGATCGAGTACATGTACAGGTGCCGTGACCGGGATATTATGATGGATTATATACATGCCCATGTATAGGTATGTGAAAATACAGCCCAAACCATACACAACCCTAAACATATTTCAGTTCAGTTTAATCTCCTTCCTTTGGATCATTTGAAGGTGAAAATAAATTTAAAAAATATACACATTTATAAACCTACCGCCTTTATCTTAACAGCTGCACACGCAACAAATGGCCTCATCAATCTGATTAGTGGACATTCCCTATAATCGACCGTTTGGCACGCGAAGAACCAATTCCAAACATACATTCCATACGAAATACACACATTCAACACACACTCGGCAAATCTTTCTGCCACAGTTATGAGTCATCGTATGTTGGCCTCTACGCTATAAGCACGCACCAAGACGGGCAGTTGCCAAAGCCGGGAAAGGAACTGAACCGTACGGAATCTGTAAGAGCAGCAGCAGCAGCAGCGGAACACAATAAACCAAACAATACAACAATATTTCACCCAGTGTGGTCGGATCCGCCTCCCCGAATTTCATCCCCTTAGGAAAGACGAAAAACTATTCCTTAGTACATCCTGAAACGGCATGGAATTACTCACAAACACACGTGGCGCTTGGAACGGGGGAGTTACATACATCCGGAGAAGAAAAAAAACAGCTACGAAGACGTTGCGGGTGTTGTTGAAAAGATTCCTTTTCTTTCTCCCTCTCACTACCTTCCACTTTCGCTCGCTCTCTCTCTCTCTCTATCTTCCTTACTTTCTCTCTGTCCTTTTTGGAGTACGCATCACTGATCTTCTATCACGTTGGGGTTTGGGTTTCGTATACGAAGATCCCTACATGCGAAGGATATATTCATCCGCACCAGACACCAAACTCCCTGCCGCCGAAAATCTCAGTTCCGGTCGATCGGTTCAGCTACAAGATACCTTCTCCAACCGCCACAAACTAAACACACAGCAAACAGTTCGGTTACTTGGTAGAAAAAAGATTCGCGACGACCTCTGTACTACGGTCACAGCTTCCACTTGTAGGCCTTTTTTCGGAATTTTCACCAGTTCCGGTTACGTTCCGTGGGGTAATGGATGCACTACTACTGTTCATATACCAAAAAGCCATATCTCACCACAAAATTTCCACCCTTTGTTGCTGTGTGATTCTGTGTATTCCCCTATTTGCCAGCGACTTCCGGTGGAGCGCTCGCATAGCGCTCGGAGTTGCTCGCCAAAAATAAATAAAAATGTAAATAATCAAATTTTTATACGACACCCCCTAGGACGTTCGCAGCATCCCTTTTGGAGGGGGGATAAGAGAAGAGCTCTACACGTTTAGCCTAGTGAAAGTCCTTTGACCCGCGCAACCGAATGAGAAAGAAAGCCAAGCCAGCCGTAAGTGTGTCTGGCTCCCCTCCCTGGGGTGAACGCTTCGATAATCATATGTGAATTGTTTTTGGATAAACAAATTCAGTACTCTCCTTCCTCTCTTTCTCTTTTCCCCCTTTTGCGCAGTTTTCCGTTGACTAGCTGACGGGATGCTCCGAAAGCGTCCCGTGGTGTGAAAATTAATCCGAGTATCATCGGAAGTACTACGATGCCCGGAGTTTCATTCCCTTGCGATGCAATGCGGTAGATGAATTCCGGACATCGGGAAAAAAAACCGAGAAGAGAATTTCACCTCATTTTCCAACCGAACTTGCCCGCTGCCATCGTTCCCCTGCTCGGATGTTAGAGCAGTGGCACCCATGCATAAAACCTTTCCCTGTTCTGCCTGTTCTGATTTCCGGCTTACCGAGATGAATTGGTGGCAATGTGCGAATGGAATTGGGTGAAAAAGGTGGGGCGGAATACAATTTGGTTCAATTTTCCTATTTCCTGTCGTGTGTGTGTTTTTTTTCTTCATTTTTTCTTCTTCTTTTCCTGCTTTCCTTTTTTTCTTTGTAAAAAAGCAGATTCTTCATGCCCAGCGCAATCTGTGGTGTAGAATCAATAACTATCCCAACACTAGGCAGACATTTTTCATTTACGGTTTTGTCAGCTAAGCAATTCACACTTCGCGAGCTACAGCTCGTGGAAACGTTTCAAAATTGTTTTAAAATATTTTTGTCTAGTATTAATACATATGTCCGACAAAGCTGTCCGAATGTATCCTTCATCTCTTTCCATTCGTTGAAATCTTTGATGGGTTGTCTCAAAACGGTAATTTTTAATTTCAAACGTAGTTCCGTAGTTTTGGCAATAGATGGCGCTAAATGTTGTGCTTCAAAATTCAATTCCGATTAGTGGTACAACGAGAAGGATCCCGAACTTCAGGAAGAATTAGAGCGGACTTCACTTTATCTACGAGTGTGAAAGAGATACGAAATAAAAAGTGTGCTAGAATAACTGTGTGCGTTAACTTTATTATAAATTAAAAATTCTTCTAGAAAGACCCTGTTATCACGTGCTGACAAATAACAAAAATTTAACTATTTCCACTACAATGTTCGGAAGTTAGTTAAAAAGTTTTCCATATTCATTCATAATGAGTTTCTTTATTTTTTGAGATATGTACACAAATTATAAAATTTAACAAACAATACATTAAAAAAAGTACTTTATAGGCCTAACAATCAAAACCGTTTGCCGCCACGCTTAAACTTCCCCCCGTAAGGCTTTCCAGTTGGATCCGGCTTGGCCGGTTTGTGCACCACGTGCAGTATCTCCCACAGCTGTTTGGCCAGTGCCTGCCCACCCAACAGCTCCTCCAGCTCAACCTCCGTTTTCTGCGTCAAATCACGTAAGCTCGTGCACTGGCGCATAATGCGACGCACGTTCCGTGCCGTAATGCCGGGCAACTTGAGCAAAAATTCTTGCACCTCCACATTAGCCAACCCGTCCAGCGTATCGTGCTCATCGTTCGCTGCCTCATCCGACCCGACCTTGACGGCAACGTCCGGATCGGGTTCCGCTTTGCCCTGCTTTAGCTCCTCGAACAGTTGCGCGGTCGAGTACGGGCTGGGTGACCATACGAGTCGCAACTTGGGAAAATGGATGGTAAGCAGTTGCAGCTTAGCCATGATGTCCTCGTTGTAGCTGGAACCACTGGAAGACGATCCGGAACTGCCAGCGTTCGATACCATAAAGTAGCGCTGAAAGTGAAACGGTTTGTTCTGATCGAACTCGATCAGCAGAATCGGTTTGGCATAGTAGCGCGTCATCTGCACGCACTGGTTGTACAGCCGACCCGAGTTCAGTGAACCGATCAGATCGGAAATCGATTTCCTCTCCACGCATATCTCCGGTGTGATGATGTAGTCTCCAATCTGCAAACAAGTAAACAAAATGGAAGGTAACATTAACATTGGATCAACCAAAATGCGACAATAGCAATTACCGTGATGGTCAGCGGCACAACATCGATGCCTCTTCTGTGAATTAGACAAGGTAAATCCGAGCGGAACTCACGCATATCTACGATCACGCGCGGTGTTACAATGTCTGCCGGATCTTTAACCTCCTGGCCACCGGCCTGTCGGCTAGAGATTTCCTGCTTCTTTTGCAACATCATAATCGTATCCTCCGACTTGCCGTCCTGGTACTCCGGAACAACCATGGTCTGTGGAAGGTGAAAAAAGGATGCTAAAAAGATACCGGCCATTACAATAATTTAAAAGCTTCCTACCCGTTTCGTTTCAATCAGCAACTCGAAGGCTTGTTTCTCACGTCGCAGCGAGGTCAGATACGATTGCTCCTCGACCGTTTTCGAGTGTATGATAGCAAACACTCTCACACGGGCCATCAGTTGCCTCTGTTGTCGGGCTTCGTACACTTCAATCTGCCGAATAGCGGTAACGTTCGTGTGATACATCACAATATACCGTGGCCGTATATGTTCCAGCGTACGATCCAACGATCCTAGCCCGCTCGATTCGCTTTTGAACGTTTGTATAAACACCAGCGGACGGTTCGAATCCTTTACGGCGGTCGTTATGTCCATCTGTTCCATCTCTATAAACGATTCAAATACACCGCTCTCCAGCATGCTGATATCGAACTGTGATTGATCGGTATCCGGCGCTTCTGCCATCAACGGCCGCTGGGACATGGTCAGTACGTACGAATCGCGAAAATATTGCTGATGATCCTGCTCATCCGTACACACCGCAGCCAAATCATTTTCCATGTCCGATTTCTTAGCGCCACTCTCACCGCCTTCACCCCGTTCTCTTGCTTCCTGTTCCTCCATTTCCTTCCGCTTACGTGCTTCCTCTTCCTCTGCCGCTTCACGGCGCTTTTTCGCGATTCGATCACGCAAAAATCCTCCCTTTACCGATGGTTCCTCCTTGCTGGTGGATTCTTTCGGCGCGCTTGAAACATTCGAAGCAGTTGGCTTTGGCCTTGCGACTGGTTCAAACTCTTGTATCCGGAAAGCTGCACCGTCTGTTTCGGTTGAGATGTGCTGAAACTGTTCCGACAGCTTCGCAACGGATATGTCGTTCTTGATGGCTTGATAGAACAGATAACGTTCGGGGCCTTGTGTAAGGAACTGATTCAATTGATAGCAGGCCCGCGAATCCTGACAGAGTATCAATATTTTCACCTGTTGCTGCATAAACTTTTGCCGTTCTTCCTTTTTGCGCATTTTGCTGCCTATTTCCTTGATGTCGTTTGGAATATCGACTCGCAACACGTCGGTAAGGGCCTTCCATTTCGGGCAAAGCTCTGGCTCGAACTCTGTAATCGTTAAAAAAAACGTACACAGTGTAAGGAGGCTAAATTTTATGACAACACACAAACACATACCAGTTTCACGGTTAAATACACGCTCCTTCGCTATGGTGAACACTTTTTCCGCTGCTTCCAATAAGGTCCAGCCGGAATTGTTTAGCGCGTATTCCGTCGTTCGATAGCGCTTCAGAAGAGCATAAAACGATACGGCATCACCATAGAGACAGGAGCTAAAAGTAATAAAAAAAGCTACTAGATTACCTTTGTAAAACACCCAATAAAAACACACCAAACGTACATCATCAAACTGCGCAGCACCTTCAAATCGGCCACAATCAATTTTGTTTGCGAGCTTAACTGGTGCCAGATCGTATCCAGCTGGGCCTGCAATATCTTGTGGAACTTCTTCGTGACACAGTTCTCCACTGTCACCTCCTGCAGCTCGACGAATCGGTTCAAACTCTTAATGCTCTTCACGAGATAGTTCATCAGATCGAGCAAATTCGTTTGCAACAGAATCATATTCTGTGTCATCGGTATCTGCATTTCGACCACGGATGGTTCGTACGGTTTCAACGACCGCTGGATGGTCATGTGAAACCGGGGCCAAATGAATAGCTCCTTCACGAACAGATTGCGCATCACCTTCTCCACGTGTCCATACCCGTATGTGAATGCTTCCACGTTGCGAGAAAACGCTTTAATAAAGCCCACCTTATTGCGCTGCCTGTACAAACGGAGCGCGAACGCTTCCTGGCACGATTCCACAATTTCATGTGCACGCACAACAAACATGCCCGTTATCAGCTCGATAGGGATACGATTTTTCAGCAAATCCACCACCAAAATGCGAGTACTGATAAATTGGATACCACCCTGCAGATACGTCCGTTCTCGTTCCGCTGCCGTTTTAGCCGACTCGTGAATGTGCTCCGAATGATCCAGATTCGTTCGGTAGTATTGTTCCTCCGTTTCGGAACAGTTTACGACGAGCACGAGCGTAGAGGTGTCGCAGAAAATTTTCAACAGATTTAGCATCGCTCGTTCGTAGGCGATTCCCCTGCATGAGAAGGAACAAGACAGAGGAAAGCGTTTACTACTCGACACGGCACTATCTCAATTGCGGTTGGAAGAAAACCCGCAAACTCTACTCACTTCCCACAAATGACCAACGCATCCGTATGCAAAAGGTCAAAAAACATCTGCTTTTCGTACTCGAGCAGCGGAACACCTTCCGATGCCAGAAACTCTTCAGCATTCACCAGCTGCGTTAAAGCATCATCTTCCTTGGTTTCTTGTGCGGCTTTCTCTTCCTGTTCGGCCTGTTCCGCGGAGCAGGCGAGTTCCAAATCTAGATCGTCGTTTTCGAGGCTCATCGTGTTACCCGGTTCCTCCATGTTGCAAACAATATGCACGTAAAACTCTGCATCACTTGAATAGCAAACGAGTTGTAGCCGGCTTTCTGTGCTGTACCGTCTGTATGTCGAACTGTAAACAAATTATGTTTACCGCACGGAGTTCATTTCTTTCGCAAACTTTCACCTCATGAGGTTTTACCGTTTGTTTGGTTTCTTCGAATCGCACATGGTTTACAAACCCTGGCTAGAAGAAAATGTGCGAAAGAAGAAAATGTCGCGAAAAAAATGCTACATTTGAAATTTAAAATAACGACTGCAAACACAAGCACATATGGTAAGGACGATGGAATTAAAACACAATTTTAAATTTATTGACTTTCTGATGTATTTCAAAGGACAGGGCGTCGTGTACAGAGCTTATACTTATTCACATCATAAATTCTTATATCTGCTAAAGTAGTGTTGTTTCGCCTCGACTGTGCCGATATATACTACGGCCAAATGGGGGTGAATATCTCGAGACATTTATCTGCCTTGACACCGTTAACCACCAAATTGTTATAGAAAAATTGTTGGCTGTTGACAAAGGTTTGTTTTTGTTTTTTTCGTTACGCGCTCATTTTACTACACCTTTGCTGTAATCGCCCAAAACGCACTAACTTGCGCTCTGTGCCATGTGTGTCCATTGTGCTTGCACCAATTTTATATCGTTTCCAACCGTACGCATCATTCTTAAATTATTAAGTTCTATCGATACACTACATCGGTAGTTACAACGTTCTTTCGAAATTACATCTTTACCCATCAACTATTCGATCGTTGCAATTCCGTATTATCGCTTTCCGATTCAGTTGTTAATTCGCTCCGGCTGTTTCACTTTTACTTAACTTATGAAACTAGTAATACTCTTTTTGACACTACATATTACGGGCACAACTTCCACTATTCCTCACGGATATTAACTCAAGATGTTATTCCGTAGCAGACATAAGGTATGTTATTACGAAAAACAAAAGACATATCTTAACAAATTAGCATTTCATAACATCTCATACTGAAGCTTGTATAACACCAAACCGTTGAAAACAAACAAAAAAGTGCACTCAACTAACTCTACTGTACAATGATGACCGATCGATCCTGATCTACATTGATCAAAGTTTGATATACATGCATATATTGCTCGAATAATCTAAAATCATCAACATGTATGTTTCTTCCTACTGATCATCAAAACACAGAATGCAACGCCCCATGATCTTCGATTGTTCTTAACTAACATGATTAGCTTTTGTTTTTACTTTCCTCTTTGTCGGTAATGGTGTGTATGTATGGTCGATTGAACTGCAAAAGTATTACGATCTATTTACATTTCCGATGCATTTTTACAGTTCCGATGTAAGTAATGTAATTCTTATCGCAATTCCCAACTTTCATTTTCATCATTTATTAGTACTATTAAACATTTATGGTTAATTTGTGTATGTGTTTTTTTTTTGTTGTTTGTTTTATGTTGCTGGTGCAAAACCACATGCAATCTCATTCTCGTCTCGTCATTACTATTATTCCCTGGATTTCGGGTATCTATTGTACCAAAAGGGTATTTAACGACGATCGTTATCCATACATGTGCAAGTATACATTCACCTATCTTCGCATAAATTAAATTGTTAAGATAACAACTACAACAACACAACTTATATCGGTCGCATTTCACTGTTCCTGCTCAATGTATGCAATTCACAATGATGCACTTACAAGCATCCTGCCCGATTTTATAGCATGCGATAGAAAAAAAAATACCATTGAACACAGGTTAAACGGGCCGTATAATATTGCACTAACTACTTTAAACGGAACAACTGATAAACGAACCGAGCAAATGAAAAACAGTAAACTCGCGACAAGGAAAAGAAAACTGTAAAAGAAGTGTTTATTACCCCAACATATTTTTTTCTTCGCACTTGCTTCAACGGAGCCACTCGGTTATTTTTGTTTTGTTTTGTTTTTTTTTATTATTTCGCTCTGCTAAATATGCTTACCTACAATGTTTGCTTCCAGCATACACGCCCCTATACCTTGCCCTTCAATTGACCGATATTGCCTGCGGGAAAAGTTTGTTGTAATCCTTCAATCCCTTCATACTATCGCTTCATTTATAAATTTGCAGCAAATTGTCTCTATATACAACGCTTTCCTTACGACAGTCGAAGAAACTTACAAACGTGCTCTTTCTCTTGGTTTTATTACGTCCATTTCTGCACGCGTAACTTGAATGTTACTTGATCTATTGATGATAATACGAAGGACAATGTTTAGGACAATACACAAAACAACGATCTACAGATCTACAAATCGATCATCTAGCGAGCTGTTGTTCATACCGATCTTCCACCTTACATCGGCTACAGTCGCCGAAAAAATATTACTTTCATCATGCATCACGTTCGTTTTCGTTCGTTTCGACTTACATTTTTGGGTCAGACTAATACCATAATTCCTTTCATTTACCATTTCGTTCTCTCTTTGTCTTTCGTTCAAGTCTGGCGAAACTCTTCGCCCACTTCTTTGAAACTCCTTCACAGCATTACCGTGAATTTCGTCTGGAAAAGAACACACTACGGAAGGAGAATGGGGTTATGATTATGTGGTCAAAATTGTGAGTATATTTTACATAAATATATTACATTCGTGATCGATCATCATCATGTGATGCCGATGCAGTCAATGGTCTTCTGTATCTTGCAAATGATGATTTGTTTCACAGTTTTATTTGAAAGTGATTCTGCCCTACAAAACGATTATTCGTTTATATTTTCCTTTCTCTTCTGCTACTTAGTTACTTCTAACTCCGGATAAAATTATATCTACACTTGCTGCTACCTTCCTTTCTACCTTCATGACTCACAACACCAAAGTACATACACCTATTGCGTACCAGTGAGTGTGTGTGTGTGTGTGTGTGTTTGTGTTTATGTGTAGTTTGTCCATTATTCTTTGACACTTTTCATTGCATACACATTAGGGTGTGGATGCTTTATTGTGCATCCGCATTAGATTATGTTGTTACTGTTTTTTCCTTCATTTTTTAATTTATATATCACAACTGATAAAGTAATTCTATACCCTACTACATTATTCACACATTGCTTCTCCCTTTTTCACACTATCCACCTTACGATTAAACACCATTTGTTCCGTTATGTCTATGTCTACACACCGGTTCATCTCTACTGTAATCTCTGATCTACATTCTAATCTTTTGTATCATTTTTTTTTTTGCTTTTTTTTTCTTATCTTAACTACCTATCCAAGTCCAATGCTCGTCGTTTGGATCGTTTGATTGTTCCTATATAATATGTCTAGGGATATAATGTACGGATGCTGCGTTATCTTTTATACTAGGTTCGTAACACATTCGCGTGTTCAACGTTTCAAATCCTAAACCAAACCACTGCGCAGTACTGACGACAGCGCTGTACACAATTCGAAAGAAAACTACTTACTCTCGTTGACTTTCTGCGCCACACAAATGTTTGTTTACCGTGCCAACTACTATACAAAAGGGACAAGGAGCGAGAGACGACCATTACGGGTTGAGTGAAGTTTTACGATTGATACGCATTATTTCCTCCAGCTATGGGATGCTCTTTGAGACTACCTAATGCCAATGGTTACACTGACTCGAGAAAAATGAACGGAAATGGTTGCTTCATACTAAGGATCATTCATCAGTTAATGGCTTTTCGTGTATCGATCGGGATCAGATAGCATTATTGCTCTACCGAGGATCTCCACATTCTGGTTTAGAGTTATCTTCAACAAGTATTCCTACGATTCGGTGGTTTTACGCATGCGTTGCGCTTTATGCTTTGCTTTTTTTGGTAACAAACGCTAATGGTTGAAGTTTACTGTTTTATGTAGCTATCAACGGATGCTTAACACGTTGCTTAATGCTTTACGTAAGATATCGTTTCGTACACGTAATACACCAAAGGCCGGATGAATCCACTATGCTGCAACGATGATAATCGATGAATGTGAATCGTAACGTTCATCTTGCGTATCCATTTGTTCAGAAGATGTATCGTTTTCTTCGTCACAAACACGAAAATATTTTTCTCTCTTTCCTTCGTTCTTTCTTTCTCTCTTCTTTTCTCTCTCTCTCTCCCTCTTTCTTCCCATAAACACAGAGCGCATCATTACAGTGAGACGCATTATAGGGACTCTTCGAATGCGGCCATCAAATCACTTTGCATGTTCATGTCGATCTGACCAGCCATCTATAGATTGTGCCAAAAAATTGAAAGAAAGAAATTGTATTGTGATTGATTGTTACACATTAACAACAACGGTACGATGGGTATGCGACCCGATCACTTACCGCTTCTCTCCGTCGACGTTCCTGTTCCAGGCGACGCAGTTCTGCCCGTTTCGCTGCCGAACGGTCAAGCGCGTGCGGTGTGGTAGGTGTTCCCGGTGACGGACTGCCTTGGGGTGACGTTTTGATCTCTTCCACTACTCGTGGTTGGACGGGTTCGATTGGCAATTTTCTAAAAGCAAGCAACGGAAAAATTGTAGTCGTATCATTAATATGCTAAACCAAAACACATGATAACTCTTAACAACTACTTCTTCTGGGAGTTTATTTTCTAACTGGATTCAAATTTGTATTGCTTTAAGCAACAATTCTACAGAAAATCTTAGTCATAGTAGAGACAAGTTTAAGTAACAACGTTCGGAATTAAATAACAAATCAGGTCCACCAACCCCACAAACCACGGATCAAAATTAAATTTACATCATTAAAGAAGATCAATCTTTTGTTTGAACTACGGTTCAAGCTAATTTCTGCGTACGATGGGATCAATTATAAATTATCTACTACGAGCAGTGTGATTGAATCTGATCTCACCTGTCATTCATTGAAATTTTATCCGTAATGGTTTATTTTTTTTTCTCTTGCAAATATGGCACAAAGTTACATTTCCTTGATGTACTCACCGTCCATTGTTGATCTCTTCCTGCTTTATCTTTTGCTGCTCCTGCTGACGCTTTAATTCCTTCTCCGCCTGCTCCTTCTGGGATCGTTTCAGCTCCTGCTGCTGCAAACGATCAAATTTTTCCTTCGCCTTGTTACGGAACGCCTGGAATGAGTCCATCGAGGGTTTCGGTTTGTTCGACGTTGGCGTATTTTGTGGCGAAACGGCTGCGGCCAGCGACGACCAAACACTCTTCGGATCCTGACCCTTATTGTTAAACGTGTTCGCAATGTTTCCCTTTACATCTGCTGGCGGTGGCGTACTGCCCATCTTCTTTTCGTTTGGATTTATCAGTAGATCCTCGATCGGTTTCGGTGTCAGCATAAATTTGCCACCCCCCGCGCCGGGTTCTTCTTTCTTAATTGCCATCAAATTACCACCGTTGCCCGATGGCAGCATGCCAGTCACTGCACCTGCCCCAACGAGTGAACTGTTGCTGTTCACACTGCCAGCCTGTGTTAGATCGATCGATCGATCGTGCATCACACCGACAACATTGTTACCACCTAGCCCAGCACCATTGCTGCTGTTGCTTGCACCCGTTACCAGTCCAGCCATTCCCGGCGCTCCTGCACCAACCGCATTCGATTGATGGTACGGGCCCGGGCCTCCACCGGAACGCATAAACGTCTGGAGCGGCTCAAATATCGACGGCATGCCACCACCCATCAGTGCCGTGTTGGCGGCGGCGGCCGTTGATGCCATACTGTTCATTACCATCTGACCCATACCGCTACCAAGACCCATCCCAGCGCCAGTACCACCGTTTAACGGTCCATTACCATTAAACTCACTCACGAAACCGTTATTGCCCGAATGTAACTGGTTCTGGAGGTGCGCCATGCACAGATCCATATTGGCCGTGAGCATGCTGGTCGTTATGTCTTGCTTCAGTGCTGCGGGCATATCGTTCAACAAATTCAATCCCAGCGGTTCCGCCTTGATGGACTGCTCGAAAGAATTAAGCGTATGCTCTAGCGGATCGATAAAGCCACCACCGAGACCGCCATGCCCGTTACCAGCACCGCCACCAATTCGGAACTGCTGGTTTAGCTGCTGTTGTGCGTGCTGCAGTTGCTGCTGCTGCTGGGACTGGGTAGTGCCGTGCAGTTGCGATTTGCCCACCTGCTGACTCTGCGTCATCTGCAAGGACTGTGGCAAACCGCCCGCCATGCTGGCCAGATTTGTCATGGCAGCCAGGCTTGTGGCAAGCTGAGACGACGCAGGTAAACCGAGCATGCTGTTAATCAACCCGTTGCTAGTGTTTAATGCACCATCGCTGCCATTCGTGTTGCCGACGCTGCTGTTGATGGTGCTGCCGGTCGAGGATGGGCCATGAGCGGTGACCGCTGGTAGTATTGCAGATATTCCGTTGGTGCTGAGACCGCCGCCTGCTTGCTGCTGGTGCTGCGTAACAGTGATGGAATTATTCAAGATAGCACTATTGCTCTGATTATTACTAGTACTGGTGGTGGTGGTCAAAGCATTATTATTATTCACAGGTAGCATCGTGCTGGTAGTAGTGGTGGTGGTGTTTGGTGATGGTATGGGAAGTGGCAGAGAGATTTGGTTGCTGTTACTACTACCAATCGGGTTGGGATTGCCGCTGTTATTACTTCCGACGACGCCGCCGCCCCCGTTGTTGCCTTGGTTGATGTTACTACTATTTACAACACCACTGCCCGCGGACATCATTAAGGAATTCGCTAGTGCATGTGTGTTGATGCCGGTAGTACTGGACATAGTTTGTTGCTGCGACAAGGAAGGAATCTGCAGCAGCCCGGGAACAGAATCGACTACCGTCCCACCAGCACCGGTGGCCAGCGTTTGTGAAAGGCCGAGCATTCCGGCACTTCCACCATAGCTGGACGATACGACCGTACCATTGTTGTTAGCGGCGATGCTTGATGAAGGATTGTTAGTGGCATTAATGCTGCTGCTACCGGTACTTGCACTTGCAACGTTCATACTCGACACGGAAACTCCTACACCCGATGATGATGTGGAGGCGGATGTGGTAGTGGAGGAAGTTGATGATACCAACGTGGACGCGGTATGAGATGAATGTGGTAGCGGTATGACAGGCTGCTGCTGGTTTGATGATGGTTGCCTGTGCTGTTGCGGCTGCTGCTGCTGCGAAAGGTGCATTTGTGAGTGATGCTGGCCAGCTACGGATGATGTTTGGTTTAGGACACTGCCTGCCGGATGTTGCTGTGGCTGCTGAGCGGCGGCGTTCGGGAGAGGTGTGATGGTATTGGAATTGTTGTTCGTGGTAGTAGTGGTGTTGGAGGTGGTGTTTGTGTTACTGGCGGCACTAGCACTCGGTAGCATCTGCGATACCGCTGCCGTTGCCGGTAGTGTTGATGCGTTGGCTGGAGCAGAGGACTGGAAGTGGGATGTCGGTAACAAATGAGAGTCAATATGCATGCTCGGCCCAGAGGAGGGAGTTACATGGTTATGAGTGGCAAAGTACTTTTACAGCAGCCCGAACACCTTAAGGGTGGACATTCGGGCAGTGCTTTTGTAAGGAATAGAAACAAATCAAAAAAACCAAAAACAAATGTATAAAGATCATTCCTTTCTCTTTTGTTCATTCTAGATCTCTACCGCTTTTTGTACATGAATTATTGCATTGTTCGAATGATTGACTATATTATTGTCGTCCGGGAGAAATAAGTTTGTTAAAAGTTTACGTTCAAAATATCAGTTAAGTGTCAGCTAATCATTAAGATGTGTTTTTTCGATACTTCTGCAATCAAAATTAATGGCACACGCATACACACAATTTCAAATATACTGCAACACAAAATGAAAGAAAAAAGCCTTTGTTTCCGTACATCTGACTGTGTGAGGATCACTTGTCTAAATGTTGCGTTCACGCTAACGATAGCATTACTTACCGTGTTAGCTGAATTGTTACTTCCGGGTAGCATTGGCGAAGAGGTATCCTTCTTTTTCTTACGCGGTGGACGCCCGCCAGCTTCTGTAACAAAAGAACGTTTAATGTTGCGCTAACGGATGTTTCAATGATGCGCCATACTTCTTTTTCAGCGCAATTTAACGATCCTGAACAATTCTGTTCTGTGTTTTTGCTTTGCTTCCGTCGATAAATACCTGCAACGGCGTTGCTTTCCACTTCGTGTGTCGATAGCAACTTTTTCGGTTTTTGTTCCCCCTCATCGCAGGCGTTCACCGGACGGTTCTTCAACAAATTTCTCACGTTGTGTAATATGGTCGGACGATGCGGCATTACTTCTAAATATCAATACTTCACAAACAATGTCACCAAACGAATGGTATATGGAAGCACACACATATATGCATCATATACCAGAGCAGCCAACAATCGCATTCAACTTGCAAAATTTAATTATATGAGACTGATGAGAGAAAACAACAACTCTTAGTGATACAGAAAGGGAAAACAGAAACACCAACCACATCGAAAAGCTGTGTACGATCACATGTCAACTTCAACACGAATGTATGTTACGGCCAACCTGTTAATTGTTCGTGTGACATTCATCCCCCGCCATCAGTGAAAACGATTCTCATGTAGCATTTTACGTTTCGATTTTTATTACTTATATATATATTCTTTTCTTTTAGTAGGTTTCAAGTTTTACGATTATAATGCTTGATTTTCCATTTATGTTTAGTTTGTTGTATTTTTTTTTTGTTCCTTTTTTTGCAATTTTAATTATGCTTATTATATACCTTCCGTCTTCTTTACATCGCGTTTACCAGTTGCGTGCGTTATACTTTCATTTTAGCCATACAGCTGAAACGGAACCATAACGGGCCGCGATCATCAATGTTTGATCGTTGACGTAGTGAGAAAAATATTTGACATGAAGAATCAATCATCCGAAAAATTTATTCCTACATTTCACTAAGTGCCATACTGTACTTTCATTGCAGTGCCAAAAAAACAAGAAACAAGTTTGCTATTATTTAGCTTGTGTAAAATTTTGAATCAAGTTATACATCTCACATTATCGACGACTCTTGCTGCAATCATGGTGTACGAGCGATTGAACGATCATCCGCCATAACTGTTACACGTTTTATTACACGAAGTGTGGATTTTTTTTTGCTTGTAAATTATTTGTTTCATATAGTTTTAAATTTCATTTACTTCACTATCTTGTTTAACTATTCCTCTCTCTCTCTCTCTTTCTCTTGTTCTCTAATCGGACTATTTCGTAAACGCTTTTCATGGTTTGATTCGTAAACCTTCATTTTCCCATGTGATTTTGTGGAAAATCAGAAAATTATACAGATAAATGCCAAAAAGCGTTTGTCGATGGATTCCAGCGTATAATGTTTGTTTTTGTCAGCTATTGAGTTAAGCGCTTTCTCAAAACCGAAGAACATAATTTGCATGCATGTTCAACATACAGTGCTGCTTTTCTACGGTTATTTTTTGTTGTTGTTGCTTTTTTGTTTTGTTTTTGTTTTTGTATTACAGCATATATTATTTCTATATTAACCTTATGCTTGTAGTATGACTGTACTTTTATAAAGCAACACCAAACCCAAAACTGGAACCCACTGCCGTAGAGCGTTGAGCATTACGCGCTACGGTGCAAGTGTCTCACCCATAGGTTGGTTAGCTAATGCTTTTGTAACATCCTTTTCCATGCTTGCCACACGTTATCTTACAACACAACTCAAATTGCTTTGTTCGGCCATGGCAAAACAACACCTTAAATTACACATTTTCTGTTTCGCTTTTCTACACAATCATTACGGGAATAGTTCAAGAATGTGTTCTTTATCCATTAGACGATCCTGCCACACACTAACTGCCCATTTTTACGCATACACGATCAACAGATAACCAAACATGGTTACTAACGGTAAACAAAATGTACACTGTTATACGACACACTGCGAAGCTGTGGCCGTATTCCACTCAATGTTGGGGTAAATAAAATGTATATGCTACCTTATGTTCACTCCCAGCATGTATCTAATGCTCTACACTTTACTTTTACTATTTTGTTTCTTCTCCTTGGCCTGCTCATGGTCGAGCACGTCGCGAAGACTATTTTGTTTATCGTTCGTGAATGAGTTTGTATGCGCTGGCAGAACTATTTGCAAACTGTATTACGTTAGCAATTGCGCCTTATAATCAATTACGGAGAGAGTGCGTAAGTGCGATAGTCTTCCACATATGTTGCGCATACTGTTCGTTTGCAAGAAGGAAGAAATCAAACACCATTTGTTTGTCCTATCTAAGTTCTGGAATAACTCCTCATGCGTCTACTAACTGCCTGTTGTGCTCGCTTACCTCGTCGTGCTTGCGTATGTTTCATATAATTACTCCATTATTAGCTTGCTTGTAATAGCAAATTTAGCATCAGAGCTATCCCTAACGCAATTCAAAAATATTTGATGCCATTGTAAAACGTAGAAAACAATTTAGTAATGTAAAAGCATAAGTTAGTTGAAGAGAAGAAAAACCCATGGTCACCAGCAGCTAAATAATGCTAGCATACATTATTCATCCATTATTCACAAAACTGACAGCCCGTAGATGATAACGTAAATCAAGAGACAGAGGCAATACGAAAACAATACGAAGAAACTAATCAAAAATTCACCTGTTCCCTGCGCTACTTCCTGCGTGCCATATGTTCATTTATATTACAACGCGCTACTTACTTCCTTATACCAAAACAAACTCAAACAAAAATAACATCGGGAGTAGCGTAAAACCGAACGCAAGCGAAACTTAAAATTTACGGTAAAAACACATCTCTCCTCCAATGGATATAAGAACATATTAATAATAGCGTTTGTTTTTTTGTTGTTGATTTTTTTTGTGTGTGTTTTGCAACAACATATTCGCTCTTTCACGTGCAAACAATGTGTAATGGGTTTTGGCATTGCCGACAGCCGAATCGTCGATTCTCTAACAGGATACTACTAATTAGCGAAACATGGTTATTGTTTCAAGTTTTTACATGTTTTCTTTTTGTCATCCAGGGCACAGCATAGCTAATTACCAAAGAACCAACCGAAAAGCGAAACTAGATAAATAATAGTATTATTTTTTTTAACTGTCCCTCATTACCACGCCGTTCATCAGATAGCTTACGTTGCTGGGTGTCGGAATAGAAGCAACGAAGTAAGTGTAAAATCGTTAAACGTACGTGAACTGTGTGAATTTAGTGATCGTCTGTCAATATTTTGTTACTTTCTTCTCATGTTTTTCAAGCAAACGTCGTGATATGACATTTTCTTGTAAAACAGCACTATTAGCAGTACCCCAAGCGTGGGAACTTGAACCCTACCCGATCGAACGATCGCAACACATGGAACCAAAGGAAAATGAAAAGCATTATGATCTTCTGTTTGAATGTGATAGTTGAGTCCGTACCTAATATGTAGCATTAATATATAAAACAAGTTCAAAACATGCCTGTCCACAACATTGCTTCATTCTACATGTGTTACACATTGTCTGCGTTCTAGCCTTTTGCTGCTTACTTAGTATATGCTTGCATACTGATGGATGGTTTTCCATTGCCCTTTTGTACCGCAATATTGCTTTTCAAATTAACTTTCTTCTCGTGTCAGTAACAAGCGCACAAGCAATACAGAGCAGACGCTGCACCAAGAAATGTGGTATTATTGTAAAAGTTTCCTCCAAACAACTTATTTCCATACATTCCTACGTGTACATATTGGTTTACGATAAAGAAAACAGATATGGCATCAATAGTTTAGCATGAAGAGGAAAACAAAAACAAAACACGCTCTTGCTTTTGCTATTTTTTGAATGATTGAGTCGTGTTACTAAACATACACTAGCGATCAATTAGAAAGCGATCTCATCACAATCTTAAAGATGGCAAACCTATCGAAAGATCTCTAAGAATTTAGGTAACGACTTCGGGAAGCTATTCGTTAAGTTATACACCTATCAACACAACTGAACGATGAAGTGTTAATAGGAAGAAAGCAAACCAACTGGTAAACACAAAAAAAAACTGTTATCAAAGTCAGAATATAGAATAGATAATGAATATTGCACAAGAACTATACATACACTTTATTCTGTTTTGCTAGCATTTTCTCTATTATCCTGTCCGCTCTAAACATCCTTCCTGGGCTATTTGGACAAACAACTGACCAGATACACCTGCTTCTCGTTGCTACATAACATAAACGCATACTGATTTATAAGAGTGTTGTGATAAAAAGAATTTACAGTAAACACATACCTTCTACGCAATTGGAAGTTCTGGTGTAGCACGGTAGTTCAATTTAGTGAAAAACAGGTTGTAAACATGCGTCCTCGGAACTTTTCCTCTTTTGGTTTTCTCTTTCTGTATCTCTATGTTTGAGCTGTTTTTTTTGTTGTTGCATATATTAACGTTCGAAACACAAGCGAATTACGATACACTGCGCCGTACGCGATTGCGAAGGTAATACGATAGAATGTGACACGATTTCATTTGTTGGCTGCCCCACCACATTACACATTTAACACGAGAAATTTGTTGAAGATTTGTATAAAAGCAAAATAAAAGGTAACATAAAGGAGAATACAATGACAAAATGTTATCATATATGAATGTGCATCATATACTACAGATCCGCCATATATGATGCTAACGCACAATTATACTATATATTCAAATACGCACATCATCAATTCAGTGGTTAACCGTTATCTATACACTATTGGAGGGTTTTACTGATATGAAAAATATTATTAGAACTAAACATATTAAACGCGGCGAACTTAAACCAGCTAAACCAATTTCCTTACAACCCTGTTGCTGTTAGTGGCCATTTCTGTTTTGTCTATTTCTAAACCAAGGTAATTAAACACAACGATCGGAGTTAGAGAAATTCGAATGGAAAATCTATTCGTTAGGCCATCTCTGTGTGCGTCGATATGCACCTTTGCTCTTTGCCTCTAGTAGTTCGTTTATTAGCTGCCCTTTACTATACACCTGTTTCTGTGCCGTAAGGCCGTAACGGAAACTGTTTGTTTCATTTTTAGGCTTTAAATATTCGCATCCTTGATTTATTAGGCCAACACCATCAAATATCAACTATTGGATCTCTGTCTCTCAATTTACGCTCTTTTAAGCAAAAAGCTGTGATGAAAGTAACAATGACAGAATTTTGTGTATTGTCTAACTTTTTATTTCCATACACATGCTTTCTCTCTCTATATTGTATTCTACCTCTCCATACCTATCACCATTGGTGCAGCATGATCGAGAAGCTTTAGTTCGATCGAGGTGATGTTCCACTGATGTGGAGGGTATCATCAAAATATTACTGAATAAAAGTGTAACTTGTTGATACAGATTTCACAAGACACATACAAAACAAACGCAGTTGTTGCCGTATGAAAATTCGAATGAATCTAACTCTATTGTCATTAAAAAGAATCATCAATGGGAGTTTGGTGCCATCTGCACACAAAATCAATCAATTTTGATGTGAGTTGAGAATTATGCTATCAGTAACTCAGTGTAAACCAATCGTTAGCCGCTACTGAGTTCATTCAAGTATTGCACTATTACAAACGGTTCATTATTCTCGTAAAAAATCCGACAGACTCATTTTTATATCCATCTTACCACGAAAATAATTTTATCAATTGCGATTTACCATCAAAGTGAAATGTGTATGTAATACATATAATTGCCATTTTTATATAAAATAATGATAATTAAAGCAAAATCTATAACTTAACTGAGCGAATGAATGATTGTGCTCTGATTTAAAAAAAAATCCAAATTATTTTGTTTGGTCTTCGAAATAGAAAGGCCTCTCCATAACTGCTAGATATATATAATTATATCACTTTCATCGTTTACTGCCAGTCCAAGGATTTAAACGTTATTTTTCGGAAAGAGAGTTCAAAAGAATACACAAGTACCCACAAACCAAACTAAAACCATATCATTACCACATGCGTGTTTAATATTCTTTAAATTAAATAGTTTAAGTGTATCGCTGTGCAACAGAAAGGAGGGCCTCTCTGGAACCACGAAATACCAACATTTTGAATGACGCAGTGAATTAGACATCCGTGAAGTGAACTGGAAATGACTTCTTTTGTTTTCGAGTTAACCGTATATATCAAGTCAAGTGTATGAACGCCAGCCAGCGGGCAGGACAGGTGAAGACCAGCAACGGTTACAGAGTAAAACAAGAAAATATATAAAGCGATTTTTTTACTGAACCCACAACAGAGGCAACATTTTTTTTCACCTGCTGTGGTTAAATATGATTAATTCAAGCCACATATAGGCTGCCATTAGATATAGCAAAATCTACCACGGTTGTAGAGCCGAATAAGAAAATTGAAAAGGTTGACAGCTAGTAGGACAGATGACTTTGCACGGATAAAAGATTGATACATATTCAAATGTATATGTATTTCCTACCTATTTCTTATTTGCCGCCACACGAATGGCACCATATAATATCTTTCCTAAAATCTACTTCAAACATGCTCACATAATCATAGTTTGACCATTATATAAAAGAGTCGACAATTAAAATACGCAAAAGTATCCCGAAAACGCACCACTCATTCAATTATATCAATGAATAGATCCATCATCCCTTTCACTCGTAGCACATGCCGGTTCTGCACATTTCTCTGAAGCTTAATTATGAATAAGTCGCAGACATTCTATAAAATGTCTTCAGAATGGCTTCAGATTGGCAAAAAAAAACAGACTTATTTAGCTCAAATGGAAATGAATATTTCACATATATAACTCATCGCTATGCAACTGCTAACAACCAAAAAAAAAAAGATTTGAACTACACCCCGAGAGATGGTTTCAATACTAGACGGAAACAATACTAATCGATCCTGCCATGTGAGAGGGCGAGTGTGATTCTGTGCTTTAGTTTTTTTTTACATTTCCTTCTATACCCTCTATTTCCACTGTTCGAAATTTTAAGCTGAGTTGAACAACGATAAGTGCTAAAATTAAGTTATTATTTGCTGTCACTGATTCTCCTTTTTTCCTTTTATCATTTTACACTACAGAATTGTGATTCATTTTGTTTTGTTTTGTTTTTAGAACAAAGAAGTTTTGGCCTAACCTGCTTCACTGTCGCTGGAATCACTAGAACTGGAATCGCTTGAACTCGACGACGAGGAATCACTGGAGCTACTGCTGGAGGACATATTGCCTCCGGAAGGAGCAACGTCCTGTTTGTTGGCTTCGTCTATATTCCGCATCCGACCCATAAATATGATAAGGAAACAATAGTGAAAATATAGAAGAAAAAAGCATATAGTTGGTATTAGCAAACAATCGGCACATCCATCTCTCCTCATTCACATCCGTCTCGAAAATAAAAGAAGACTCGAATCGGAGATAATACACAGCTACACAGAAATAATTTTCAAATGACAGAAAAAATAGTTTACCCTTCTTCGCGTTCTTTTTCCCTGTGCCAAGCTGACCCGTCACATCCTGGAGCCGTTTCTCCAGCTCTTGTTTCTTCTCTGTCATCTGTTCCTCCTTGGATTTACCAGATACTTTTTTGTCTATAAAATGTGAAGGGAAAAACAATGTGATGTGATACATTGTAGCGGTACGGAACGATTGTCTTAAATAGTTTTATGTTGGTTATTCAAGAAAGAAACTAAACAAAAACATAAGCAAGTTATCATATTGTATCTTTTTAAAAGCTACAACAAATGTAGCAATAACTACTGTACATAGAGCGAATTATTCAGCAAATCTACTAACATGAATAGTATTTTCAAAAGCATGCGCGACAGCATTAATGTTAAACTGTGACAAGATGGATGTAAACAAAATGCACCATTCATTCATCTCATCTCGTTTTGGGCACAGTTCTAACATTAACACATGCACATGTGAAGTTAAACTAAGCAAAGAACTACTAATAATGTAAAAGTACGAAGTCAGAAGTAGAAGTAGTAGTAAATGGGTATAACTTCCAATTAACAGACACTACTGATAGCAAATATTGGAAAACAATGTTTCGTGAACCATTCACAGACATATCTTTGGATGAAAACCGGCAGTAGAGCGCGTTTGAATATTTTAAGGTCCGGTATTTACAAATTTAAATATATGGAACATTGAAAGTTTATAGACAAAATGTTGCGATGCACTTCAGATGAACTACAAACGTATAGAGGGGGTGTGTTGGAAATAAAATTAAAACAATGAAAACATATAGTAAAAGTGCGAAACTAGTTTAATTAATTGCATCGCTTACAGCTAGGCAAAACATTATCAAACAGAAAGACAACCAATGCAAGATTGCCCTTTTGATGCTAAATGAAGATAATATATTGCTATGCATTTTGCGAAAAGGATTCTAAAAACGTGAGGCGTGGCGCCAAGAGTATAGTGAATGAAAACATAAGGAATCCATAATAGGTGTGTATGTAAATAAACAGTCATGTGTATGTGATCGGTATCTCTCTCAGTAGCAGTGTTTGTTAAGTTGGAAACTTACAGTAAGGCTTACGAGTTTTCTTGCGCAGACAGGATGCTACGTAGCTTTCCAGCTCTCGTAGCGTTGATGGCTTCAGCGTTTCGAAATCGATCTCGATCTCGTCCGGATTGGAATCGCGTAATGATGGCTCCCGGCTTTGAATTATATGTACAACTCTTCCCAGTTTATCGCCTGTTGAAGAAAAAAAAAGAACAGTTTAAAATTTTATACCGACGAACGCTAATTCTTTCATTACAAACAACCTATTTACACCAGCGAAGCAAAAACAAAACAAAAATTAACCATTAAGCTCAAGCTTTTCATAGTTTTGTTTTATCAAGACTTCAGAACAGTCAACCCTTGGTAAGGGAGGACGGTTCCGATGGAATTTGATACCCAGTCGTGTCGTGTGGATCGGCGCCGTTTATCACATACTTCACCGGGCGTCCTCCCAAGTTTTTCATAGTTGCCTTAACATAATGATGTCACCAGTGCAGTATACTCATTCGATAGAACCTTAAATATGTAGTTTCAACTTACCCGGTAGCTTGTTGATGTCCAAGGACAGCTGTCTCTTTTCGTCGTACGACATCGGTTTGGCCGTGTCTTCCTCTTCCGAATCGAAGTTCGACACATTCTGCGATGCTTTCTTCTTGTTTGGCGCTCGCGGAGCACTAGTTCCGGCGGCACCCGCATTTTTGGCGCGTTTAGCAGGTGCATTAGGCGCAGCACCACCAGCAACACCACCCGCCTTTGGTGCTCTCTGTCCCTTCGCCTTTGCCTTGGTCCCAGGAGCCGGCATCACGGGTGCCGCACCTGGTCCACCCATCGGTGGTTGACCCATTGCACCTGCCATCTGATGCATTGCTTTGCCGGGACCGTGCGGCATACCGAGTCCGGCGTGAGGATCCATAATCCCCTTAATATCACTTACACCACCGCCAGTACCGCCCCCAGGTCCTGCCGCTGAAGGTTTTTTCTTGTCCTTCGATTTCTTCTTTTGTTTCTTCTTCTGCAGTGCCTCCTCGGTCAATTTCCGCATCCGTTCCTGCATTTCGAACAACTGTTTTTCGAGCACCTTCAACTTCTGTGCGCACTCTTCGTCCGACTCGCTCTCTTCCTCGCTGTCATTTGAATCGCTCGAGGACGATGGTTCGCTTTCCTTGCACTGATGATGCGGAGCAACATTGTTTACCGGTTCGTCCGGTATATTTGCGAGCCGCATCTCGAACACGTCTTGTAGCTTCCGTCCCATTGCGACAACATCATGATCTGGAGGGTTGTACTTATAGCAATTGGTGAATATCAACCTAACATCCGCGGCAAACTCTGGGGCTGACTTATACTCCCGGTTATCCATTTTCCGCTTAACCGTACCGAGATCCATCGGCTTTTTGATTATGTCGTGGTAATCGTGCAATCCGAGCAACTCCGCATCGACAGGTTTATAGAATGGCCAAGCGTATCCCGAGTGCTTTTTGGAAAAGAGCTCCTTCAGAATTTCGTTACATGACTTTAGAGCGTCGGACAATTTCTCCTTATTCTTCGGCGGATACTGCGACGAGGTCGTCCCTTGGTGTGCCATCGGAGACATAGGGTAGGTCGAGGTTTGATAGGGTACGATATCCTGCAACAATGTGATAAATACATAGAAAACCAGATTTAAAAAAGAACCAAATCAGTTACCGTACAAAACCAACAATCAAAATCGAAAATCTAATAAAATTCAACGGCTCTTACCTGTCGTCCAGATTCCCTTCGGGTGGCAATTTTGGCGGCGTTCGAGTCCATCGGTGTGCCATAGTGTGGATCGAACACGGTTGCAGTCGGTGTTGTTGTGTCTGCCTTTCTCTTAACACCCTTTTTAACCTTTGCTGGCTGCTGGGGAGGTAAGACCGTTTCCATACCGGCCTGTGAACTGTTCACCATGTACGGCGGGTTAGCTGGAGCGGTCGGTTTACTGACTACCGGCGGCGCGCCGATCGGGTTGCTCATCGGGTTGTGCGGTGTGCTCGCGGCCGCTGCAGCAGCGGCTGCCGCCGTCAATGCTGCAACTGCCGAGTTTGGTCCTGCCGTCGTGGTGGTATTTGTGCTACCAGGCACAGTCTGGGGCGGCAGGGTACCGATTGGCGGTACGCTCGGTACGACCACCGTTGATGCAGCGCCCACCCCAGGTGGAACTGCACTAAGTGGAGGAACGCTTGACGATACAGCCGCACCGAGAGCGGAACCGGGACGTGCTCTAGCAGCGGCAGCTGCTGCTGCCGCCACTGCAACCGCATTCGCCCCGGCAACAATGGCAGCGTTAGGTGCTACGCCTGCAGCCGCCGCTGCTCCCGTTACCGACGTATTGCCAACCAACGTTCCCGGCGGTGCCAACGATCGTGGCTTCTTTTTGCCGCCCTTCGGCTGCTGTACTTCCATCTCTGTTTCGTCTTTCGGCATTAGGGACACCTTCGTAAGGAACAGCTTTTCTAGCGTCTGCGCCATTACGACCACATCTTCCCCCGGTTTGTTATACACATAGCAATTGGTGAACATTGTGTTGAAGTCCTGTATACATTCTTTGCTAGTCCAGTAGTAGTTGTTTTCCAACCGCTTCTTTATTGTTCCCAGGTCCATCGGTTGCTTGATGATCTTATGGTAGTCCGGTAGGTTGAGCTTCTTCGCATCGACCGGTTGCTGGAATGGCCAGCTAAATTGATGCTTCCATACCGCCTTCATGACAGTGCGTAGCAAGAAGTGAAGCTGATTCGTCAATCTTCCCGGACGCTCCGGTGGTGGCATTACTGGTGGCTGCACAATACCGTTTACCGGCTCGACGACGGGCTCGTTCCTCGGTGGCGGATCGTCCATACTGTCTATTGAAGCCGGAGCTGGGGGCACACTAGCCTGTGAGTGCATAGAGCATACAAAAGATACAGCAGTTTAGTAGGCGTTGCATTTCGTTTTCGCGACGCCCAGTACATCGCAATATCAGCAATATGAGACTTATGACACTTACCGGTGCCGCGATAGGCGTTGTCGATCCTGATCCTTGCTGCATAGTATCTGGACTAAGCCTGAAACCGAATTCCTCGTTAGCACATAGATCATAGTAGTTTTCACTCCACATTTTTCATAACAAACTAGCGTATACTGACGGAGGTTCATACATGCTAAGAGCTTTCTCTAACGCTTGATTGTTGAAACCATAACTAACAAGCGGCGAGGGACGTGACCGTTTCAAACTCTGTCAACCTCTTGGTGAGGCTGGACCGTATTGTTTGATACTGTGTAATGTTTTAGCATACGACGTCGAATGGCAATAACAAATTTACTTTACAACCCACAGTATTTTACCAACATTCTGTAAGGCGTCACACATTTTGTGGAGTTTAAAATTTGTTCATCTTTAAGGTGGTTTAGCAAATACATTAAGAATTGCTAGCACAATAATTGAGGATGATGGTTTTTCATTCGCTCTTAACTTTTTACTTCCGCAAGATGCTTATACGCACGTACACAAACACACACACACATTAACATGCAACAATGTCATTACATACTTTGGATACACCTTTTAAAAATCTCTCGCGAAGACGAAAAGAATCAAACAGCAATCACCCGCCACAGGTACCCGCCAGCATTTGCTCATCTCACACACAGCTATACAACACACATTCGCCGCGGAGCTTTATGTTAGTTCTCTCTTCTTTTTTAACCACCATCGAAACAATTTAACGACACTTAGCATTGCCTGTCTTTTGATGGTACGAGTCATGCAAAAGATCCAACGTGATGCGATAAATAATCAACCCGCACCAAAAAGGAATCGGCAAACGGGCGCGCAATTTAGCAGCTGCGGCCACACACCGTCGTTTCACCGTCACCGTCAGCAGCACTATACGCACTGTGAACGCACACACATGTGCAAACACACACTACTCGCACGCACACACACATATGCACCATAGATTGCAAACGCCTCATTCAGCCAATCATTCTTACTACGTCGCGAAAGACACAAAAGAGCACGAGGGTGGCAGTCGTCATCGTGGACACCGGGGGGGAATTGGGGTGGAGGGCGGAGGGCGTAGAAAACATGGCAGGAAAGTACCGCACACACTTCCTACAAAGCAGCACCGAACGCGAAAGATCAATGTACACTCAAGGTCAAGAACTGAACAAATATTTCCATTTTGACCATCATTTATCGCTTCGCGCCCGTTTACTTCACATTACACTGGTCACCTGAAGCACGACCAACACTGTACACATCATTTTAGCTACCAACAAGCTACTTTGACCACAAAAATATCACAATTTCGAACGCCAACACACATTTCCCGTCCGTCAGTACGACCAGCAAAGGCGGCAGCAGAGCAGGCGTTGTAGCGTCTTTTTCTTCGACAGCTCTCGCTTCTCACACACATTCATACGCTGAATGCGCTGTCCGTGTAATGCGTTCGAAAGGGAGTTAAACAAAACACACACGCACACCACACTTCCTTTGCTACATCGTTGCAGTCTTGAACGTACCACACTACCACTACCGAAAACATGGTTCGCGCACTGCAAACGCTCCAGGCGGCCGACGTGACTTCACTTAACACGCACACACGCACACACCACTGCCATTAGCCGTCTCCCTATCGCGGGTACGTCATATTTACGTCATCCCTTTTTACTTGTTCGAGCTATCGCTCTAGCAGTTACACGTTACTGCGTGTGTGAGTGTCACCAGCTAGCGAAAAACCAAGCTACTTCGTTCGCGCTTCATTCCATTCGGTCTCGCTCACACACACACAAATGCGCACACCGTGCGAACTAACTGTTGGCATCTCACCCTGCAAGTGATCGCAGGCGGCGCCAGCATCACGCAGCAATTTGCTTCTCGCTTTGCTGGGGTGTAATTTAAGCGGCTTTTTCTTCACACGTTCGTACTCGCTCGCACCCTCAAATCGACCTGTGCGTTTTGCCGTACATTCGAGACAGGATACCGTTGGCCCCGATTGCTACAAACAGACACACCGTCCCGTCCCCTTTCCGTGTATGTCTAGTCATTCGTTCGACCCCCGTCTACTCGTCTCGTATTTTTGTCTGCGCTGCACACTCGCCGGTAATCGGTTTGTGGTGTGCTGCCTGGACAAGCCTCATTTACAGCAGGATGTACAAGCACCGTATAGCAAGTGGTGAGTCAACGCATGTTGCTTCATTTTCACAAGTGCACCTTGATTAAATGGTCCCACCAGTCAGTCCAATACTTTAATAATAATATTATTTTAAAAGATGTTTTTTGTCGCTTATTGCAATATGAATCAACAATCTTCACGCGTTTGTTTCCCGCATGGGGACGAATTGGTTAGAAATGCGGAAAAATTGCTTATCGGCTACGATTTGCCTAAATTGTTTCGCCTCCGATTCTATCTCATTTCGATGCTGTTTGTTGTAGAAAAATGTGTTGTGTGGATTTCCATCATCACCGCGAAGTCGCGATTTCAGTTTACCGTATACATACCGTTAAAGGTTTCAAGGATTGCTGTCCAGTCAGCTGTGTACCATCACAAACACCTCACAGTTCTGCAGAAACCTGTGGAAAGATAGAAAACAGATGCATTAGAATTTATGCATTCCTTCCAACAATGTAGACGCGGTGATGATCGAAGGTAAACAAAAATTTGTATTGATTGTAGATAGACAATTGAATGGAGGTATAATTTTTTTTTTGAACACCTACACAAACAAAAGCAGACTCCTTTCGAAGAAATTTTATTAAAAACGTAAATAGTTTACATGTACACTTATTATTCAACACAATGCACGTGGTACATACGACGCTAATTCGTTTGTAAGATGTTTATAGTTTCACGTTTCATATGCTTATGGAAACAACAAGGAAGATAAAGATAAAATAAACAAATCTAGACTTCCAGAAATAAAAAAAAAAATGTCTTCAACTTTTGTCATAACTTTTGTTATAGTCCTGACCCATGGAGCATTTGTAATCTTTTATTTTTGGTCTTAAAACGTCGTGATTACATATCAGATCATTTTTCAATAACGCAAAGTAGGCCGTTTGTTAATCCTTACGAAAAAAAGCACACGGTTTTTTTTTCAGTTATTGCTACGTCTTGAGACGGTGATAATCTTATATAACGCCGCTTCAAATAGTGCGAAACCACATCTCTGTTATTTCTATCTCCCGGACAAACACACAACATTTGTACATGCTCATGTGTCCCTTTTAAAAAGACACTTTCAAGAACCCGTTAATACCCTCGCGAGAATCCCACGAGTACTGTAGTTTGAATGAAGAAACGCATCTAGAATGTTCCATTGCCCTTTTTCCGTTCGAAAGCCACCATCATCTCTAATGCTCCTGGTACGGCGAATGGGGATTTTCATCATGACACACGCACTCATTCCCGCATTTCGAACCGAAAAGAGACGGAGAAAACCAGCGAAATCGGAAGTGAAACACACAAGCATACAGAAGGCCAGACTCAAAACCGCTGCTCTGACGACGGATAGCCAACCTTCAACCCACACACACACACACACACACACGCTCTACATGTTCCATCGATTTGTAGTCACGTAGTTATTTCACTCTTTCTCTCCTTTAAATCCAACACACACTCATACATACGCTTTAATGTTCACGCGAAGGTGTTCGCGCGCGCGCATAGGTTTGCACACTTGCGTTCCCTCGTACACACCATCTCACACACACACGCGCGCGCGCGCACACACATTGAAATACACGTCGGTGCTAAACGATAAAGAGAAAGAAAGCCACCACGAATATGTCATCTACTGCTGCTTCTTTTGCATTTGCGGCTGGGATTGTCGTCGCAACCAACCAGCTACCGTACGTATTTCGCACAACTATTTTATCTCAACAGCAATCACAGCTCAGATGAATGTTTCCCGCACGCAACAACTTTAGTACAATGAATTTTACAACGCTTTTTCACCAATGGAGCACGATTTTATCACGAACAGCCAACCGCCGTGCGAGAGTGCATGTTTCCTCTCTCGTTCGCTCTTCCCAAACCAAATATGGCGGGCGGCGTACGCGCATCACCGCCACCTGGTTGACTCTTCCTCTAGTAGGCCTGTACTGCAGCTACAGCTACCAAGGTGTACGGAGGGCGAACTTTAGTTCGATTTTTCACACCTCACAAGCCATTACCGAACCGAACTGCATCGAAATGGACAACTTCGCATGCTTACAATGTGATTGTGCCCATTTACCTGTGCTTTCAGTGCAATTTTCTGCATAAATTCGGTATGAAAATTGCGGTCCGAGCTCAACACAAGCCACTGCTGGGGCGATGAGAAAACTTCACTGTACAACGACGCTTCGGGTGGTCTCGCTTTCACGTCGCGCGCAGTAGGCTGTTGGCTCTTTCGCGCTCGCTCTCTCCGACGAGCTGCTGCTCTCAAAGTGGCATCTGAACAAGAGCGAAGATCCGCGTTCGGTTGGTATTAGTGGTAGCGCGCATTAACGTTGCAAGTCAGCGTAAAATTCCAGCCGCTGAATGTAACTAGGCAGCAGCGAAAAGTCACTTCCCGAGCCCTACAACCGAGACAACCGTCGACGACTTTTCTAAACTGTAAAATTAACTACATTACGTACCAAACCGTATACGATTGTGAGCGGTACTACGAGATGAAGCTCAAACCCATTCGCGGGTGTAAGGCCTGCTTGATTCGTTTCGTCCAGCCGGAGGTAGAGAATTACATATAGGTATTTCTCCAGCTTCTTTTACGCTTTTACTACACCGCAGTTACCTTCTTCTCGCATTTGACCGCAGGTATTATTACTATTATACCATGTATCTATTCAACTCTTTCGCGCCAGTGGTGCACATCAACTTGGAAAACAAAATGGCTGCCTCCTCGTCGAATCAAGCATTTTTCATCCGTTTTGTTCCCAAGAGCCGACCCGACAGCACGAACACACATATACACCGCGAATCAAATGCTGGCACACACATGCACACATCAGTGGTTGCTCCGTCGTTTTTTAGAAAGCGGAAGAAGCACCCACTTCCTATCGGGTGGACATTCTCCACCACTTCCTTCTTCTTTTATTGCCTACTGTATGCACTGCGAATCTTAGCGATTACGTTCAAGTGAAGAAGAAGAAACACAACGAAACCCCCATTTTGCTGTAACTAATCTCTTCCAAGATTTTAAACTTTTATTCAATCATACGCTAATCAAGTAGGCGATATTAAAAATCGTCAACACTATTGCACAAATGAAAATCACTTCGTCAGAAGGTGGTGATGAATGGGTTGGGGACGGGACAAACGAGCTCTCGATTCATTAGCACTTGCGTCTTTTCAAGGTTTTTTTTCTTCTTTGTTACTTTTCCAACTAAACCAGCACACTCATCCCACCAGGCTCGCTATGCTAGTTAGCTGCATATATCCCATTTCATACAAATTCAGCCTCGAAAGATATTCACCGTCTTCGGATTATCTGCGTGCCGTTAAAGAGACATCGAAAGTTTCACCAGTCTTTTCTGCGAGAAAAAGTTAGTCACGATCCAGAGACGGAAATGCAATATAATGGGTGTGTAGATACTGACAGTCGAGGATGTCAGCTGTCATCGCGGTGCAAATTATGGCCGAAGCTCACAGCGCCCATAGTGGGTTTTTGGAAAATGAATTCAAAAAGCCACTCCATCGCATGCCATCAAATAATCTTTAATTTCTAGAAAGTTTACTGAAATGGTGAAAATACATCTAAGAACATGAAAATAACTTAAATTAGAAGACATAAAGCAAAACATTCCTCGTTGATTAGGTCAGGCACCATTGGTAGAAATAAGTTATGTGTACACGTCGCAAAATTGTATCAACTGAAAGAAAGATGTAGCAAGGGTAACTTCCGGTTTTGTGACAACTTGATCAAACCCTTTAAAAATCGGTTATTATTCACTCACGAAACACTTGAGCAGAAGCCTACAAAAAAAGGTTAGCAAATCCAGTGACCAAAATTGTTTCGCTTTATTGTTCTAAATTATACCCCACACTTCCTCGAATGCCGAACATACTTTTGTACATGTTAATGCGGCCGATAAGGGATAGTTGCTGATTGATACTGCACCTTCCGTGTAGTCTAAATTCAAATTTCCATGGGCAAACGCCCCTATCACTAAAGTAATCGGTTCATTCTTCTCCGGCACCAGTTCCTTGGCGTTTTTTACCTCGTTAGCACTGTAGGACATCGCTATCTTACGGCATCCAACCGGCACATGGTTAGTGATGGGATTTTTAACGATTCTCATTAACTTTTTCTGTGAATCCGCTGCCTTTACCGAAAATTTATGAAGCAATTGTACTGAAAGCAAAGCAACACGCTCCTTTAGCTAGTTTAGTTACGGATTTTCCTCCCCATAACACTTACCCATAAGGCCAGCAAATCGTTTGAAGGTTCGTGGGATTCTAGTTTGTGGATCTATTTCGATCAGCACATTCTTTTCCGTTTTTATGAATACCTGCAACAATCCAGCCCTATTCAAAGGGGAATCCATCAGCATCAAAAGCGATTGGTGTGTGATGTCGGGTCGGCAGCTTCCCGGATCACGATTATTTTTCTTCAATATATTAATATGATCGTCACAGTTCAGTAGTTCAAATGCTGCTCCAACCTGCAAACGCGGGGAGACGATGTTAGGTTTTATCCATTTATCGAACATTCGACGAGCTTTACAACCTACCTTAACCGACTCGAGCTGAGCTCCTTCGAGTACGATGATTAACCGTCGCTCGTTCGCGCGAATGTGGCTAGTGTTCATGTGTTTGGCTGGCAAATCGTATTCTCCATTGTGTGCCTCCGACGCACTACCGGCTGGACGTTTCTTACCCATTATCGTTCTAAGTAGCACCGCACAAGAAATGTTCGTTTTCAGTTCTTGTGACGCGGGTAAACAATGCAAGGAAACATGCGGATTTTTGTAAACACTCCTTGCTGCAGCAACTGTCAGGCTGACAACTTTTTGACAGTGGATTGTGTTATTATTTCCAAAACATCCTAATTTCCGTAATTTTCGTTCATTTATTTGCAGATTGACAAAATACCAATAAACTAAAGTGAAATTATACACTCTGCATACAAATATTGTAAATAATGCTAGGTCTACCAAAAAGCAGCTATCACACGTAATTAATAGATATGCACTATCTCTCTCTCTCTCGGGATTATTTTCACAGTTTATCAGCTAAATTCTCGTTTCCCTGACCGATAATAATGGCTTCACACAGTTATAGCTACTGCTTTCAACGGGTTCGTAAAAGCCTTTTCCTGCTGTTACGGAATCACGACCATCTATTGTCCAATGCAAAGTACTCCACGAACAGTGGGCGCCGTCGTGTGGTGGTAACAGGACTAGGAGTAGTTTCTCCGGTTGGCTGCAATGTGGAAACGGCTTGGCAAACGATACTTTCCGGTCAATCGAAAATAAGCCGATTGGTTGGAGAGCAATACGATAAGCTTCCGTGCCGGGTAGCCGCCACGATCGACACGAATCATATCGATTTAGAGAAATGTTTTTCAAAAACGGAACTAAAAACTATGGCACGAGCTACCGCGTTTGCACTGATCGCCGCCAAAGAATCACTAACAATGGCAGCCTGGACACCACCTATCGACGATGAAGAATCCTGCCAGCGCACGGGTGTGGCGATCGGTATGGGAATGGTTGATCTGATGGACATATGCGAGACCAACGAGGCGCTCAAGAAAGGTTACAACAGAGTCAGTCCGTTTTTCGTTCCACGAATCTTACCCAACATGCCGGCCGGTCAACTTAGCATTCGGTATGGGTTTCGTGGGCCCAATCACGCCGTTTCTACCGCTTGTGCAACGGGTGCACACGCAATCGGTGATGCGTTTCGCTTCATTCAGCACGGTGATGCGGACGTGATGGTGTGTGGCGGCGCGGAAGCATGCATCAGTCCACTTGCTATTGCTGGTTTCTCCCGGTTGCGGGCCCTCAGTACAGCGTTTAATGATGAGCCCATGGCATCGTCCAGACCGTTCGACGAGCGACGCGATGGATTTGTGATGGGCGAAGGATCAGCCATTTTTGTGCTGGAGGAGTTGAAACATGCCAAACGCCGGGGAGCTCAAATCTACGCTGAAATACTCGGTTACGGATTGTCTGGAGATGCATCGCATCTAACGGCACCACGGGAAGATGGTACGGGGGCGCTTCTGGCCATGCGACGAGCGATTGCTGATGCAGGGCAAACCGTTGCGGACATCGGCTACATTAATGCACACGCCACATCCACCCCGATCGGGGACGCAATAGAGGCTCGCTCAATAAGGACTCTTTTCGGTGACCATACCGAGTCAGTTGCCGTCTCGTCGACTAAGGGAGCGCATGGCCATCTGTTGGGTGCAGCAGGTAATCTGGAAGCGTTGTTCGTTGTGATGGCTTGCAGACACGGTGTGCTTCCTCCGACCGTGAATTTGCAGAAGGTAACAGATGATATGGCCGGTTTACATTATGTGGCCAACCGGTCTGAACCATGGGAAGGCAATCGTCGTCGAATCGCGTTGAAGAACTCGTTCGGCTTCGGTGGCACCAATGCTTGCCTCTGTATTGGTGAATATGGCGAATAAAATGTGTCTTATTGATTGTGCCTTCTTTTGTGTTTTTTGTGCGATTTGTGGCGTTTTCGTTCGGCAGACGGTAAACGCTCTGGGGAGCGACTTCTATGCCGTTTTGTCTTTTTGTGTCTACGTTCCGATTCTGGTGAATTGGAACGAGATTTTCGTATGTGTTTAGATTTTTTCTTTTTGCTTTTATCACTTGCTTGTGTGCTGGCGGAAGATTGGCGGAAATGATGAACCAAAGCATCGGTTTGCACCTGAATCAAATGTTTCACTTCTTCTTTATATGTTAGCGGATTTTTGGACACCCTATGTTTCGGGTTTCGTCTGCGCGTATCTCGTTCGATTGCTGCTATTTCGGCAAGTGATGCGACCTTTTCTTCCGAGTGTGCATCACGTTTAAACCTACGGCGCAGAAACGAGTTGGGGATTAGGCACAAAAAACTGGTACTAGAGCTAACTTGTTTGTTTCATACCTTATCTTAATTTCCGGCACATCGGGTGGTTTGGTAGTGTTTATCAGCACATGATTGTACATAGACAAACGCTCGTCTCGCGTAAAATTTACATGCAAATCTTCGAGAGTTGATGGTGGGTTACGGTTCGCAAGCTCCTCTAATGGGACGCCCAGTTCAAATGATGGATTTTTATACATATCTTCTAATATCGCTTCGGCCTGTTTAATGTTATCTGCAAACAAACCACAACAAGGCAAATACCTATGAACCATGCCTCAGTACAGTTGAGCTTCTTTTACCTAATCGAATCGAAGAAGAACTACCGCTGGCTTGAAACGATGGAGGAAACGTATCGGTTGAGGTCGACTCAGCTTTCACACCTTCAATGTCGTTCTTAGGTTGGATGGTACTCTGTAAACAGAAGATAGTTAATTATGCTATACTTTCCATACTCAGAACAGACCAACTGACCGATCGTTGAACGCATTCTTTACTCCATCCAATGCTATCTAGTAAGCTGTTTATCCTACGCTCTGATTCAGTAATGAACGATTTTAATTCTTTCAATGCGAGCTTTCTTGTTTCCATGGCTGTTACTGAACTGGACAGGCCGTCGCAGCCGGCAAACGCAAATAACAACAATAAACAAACGCGCGCAAAAGGCAGCTGTTTTTGACAGCTACTTTCGAAAGACAAATTGATTGCCTCAGTCGAAAGGGGGTATGAATGTTTGGGTTTCGAAGTAATGATTTGAGCCAATTTCCCGACAATTCCTTATTTTCAAACTGATTGCGAGCACGGCGATCGAGGACACATATTCAATAGCTCCACAATGGCTTAAATAAAACAAACATAACATATTTATTTCACAGATATGCATCACTTTCGGAACATGGAACGTACATTTTCATTCGCTGAGCGGTTGTATTTAATTCTTAAAATTCGTCGTGAAAACTTTCCGCAGTATGGATCATCTTCGAGGATATGAATATTGCCGAGCTGGCCAGTACCTGCAATAGAAAAAGTAGCATGATAATAACATTCATAATGCATAATTGCTCCTAACGAACGATCATGTTTCCACGTACCTCGTGCATTACAAGTTTCTTATCATTATTCGTGTCTGCCAGAGAGAATAACGTCGAAGCTTCCTGTATGGCGTAGCGCGGATGGCGTGGATCAACGTACGACAGTAGTTCCCCACGATCCGCTTTACCGTCGCGGTTCTTATCAATTATCTTCGCAAACTCTTCTTTCCGTTCACGTACGTTCTGCGAAAGGATGAACTTTTTACCCTCGCCCAGATCCGTCGTTTGAACGTCGGAAAATTCCTCCACCGTCAAAAGATCGTCGCCATCCACATCGAACTGCCGCAGTATATCATCAACCAGGTTCAGCAAATTAACCGTGCTCGATTCCGGATGCCGGAACGACAAAAATTCGTCCAACGTTAAGCTGAGTGGGTCCGTTCGGGCTGCTTCCATCCAGTGCGCTTTATCGCGCGCAATCGATTCTTTTATCTTGCGATCTAACTTATCAAACATAGCCTTCTTCATGTGGCTATCCCCCTGGATGCCCTTCTCGTGCAACCAGTAGCTTTGATACTCGTCCCAGCTCACAAGACCATCGCGCGGTTTATGATCAATCTCGACGAACATGATCGGATTGGTACGGATGGCTTCGTCGATGTGTTCGCGAATTTTGAAATTTATAAACTTTGCCAACTCTTGCACGGTCAAGTGCTTGTCACCATTTGTATCGGCTCTAGAAGTAAATAAACGCTTGTTACAAACAAATAGTTAAAAATGGAAAAAAAATTCTTACTTAGCAAATGCCGCGGACAACTCATTCACGACACCTTCTTCCAGCTTTCGGTACACGAGCGACGGGGCGGCGGGAACGTTTGGGCCATTGTTTGAGACACCATTAATGGCACCGTGTTCAGCTTTTCTGAGCTTTGCATCACTTTGACTTCGGGAGGAAAACGCCAACACTAGGATGCAAAGGATGAAGAGCACATACAGCACCACCGGAAACAGCGTCGACCAACGAGGAACATTACGCAAGAACTTCGCAGGTTTTGCCATCGAACCGTAAGCGGAATCGCGTTTGAAAACCACAGGTAGAAACTTTTACTTTCGTTCGTTGGGTCGGTTTTTTTCTCTCGCTTGCCACTGCAGCGCTCGCACACGTTGCAATGTGAAAGTAGGGAGCGACTTCAACGTCGTTTTCACGCGAAACAAGTTATCCGCTTCCGGGTCCAGTTGTTGCATCCAGTTTTGCCAAATCCATCGCTGCTAATCTGCCAAAAACTTATTCAATTTGGTACAGCCAACATGCCAACTAGATCACACTTTCCTGTTCGGGTATCCGCGGAAGATGAAAGCTCTTCGGATGGTTTTACTTTTGTTTTTGCAGAAAAGCTACTGATGTTTATGTTTTCTCGCATGTTTTGTGACTGCTATGCATCTCTTTCTGGCTACAGCTGCGAGGCAAGAAAGAGAAGGAATGTGTTTCTTTTCTACATACGAAGCGTCTATCGCGCTTCACCAATCACACGCACATCCAGCATTAACGTGAAGCGTTTCCTCTCAACCCCGGAAAGTATGCAATTTCATGGCTAGTGCGGAACAGGTCCACTATGGTCCAACTAAACTTAGGTGATTTTTTTGACTTTCTGTCACAGGTGTTCTGTACTAAACAGAGCGTAACACAATCATTTGACTATCACGTGTTTATTCTATCGTAGGGACATTTTTAAATTGGTTTTAGTTTAAATTTCGTCTCGCGCATATATAGCAACAGAAAACTAGCAAACGACTGAACAAACCTGGTCTGGGTTCAAATTACACTGGACCCCATGCGCAGGGGCTGATTGGCTACCAATGGATTTAATATTCAAGGCGCAGATAAACGCAACAAAATGAATGTCTTGCTCATTTTGTACGGTTTTTCGTAGCAATAATTTAAAAGCTCTGCCGCAGGGTTCCGAAAATCATGCACGGATAGTCCCCGAAACACACGGTACCAGATATACGCGGATTCGCAGCTATGCGGATAATCAGCTTAGTGATTTTATTGTACAACATTTTTCGATAATGTCTTACAACTAGCCAAATCAAGATGCTCTTTCGTTTTGCCTTACCAACAATAAAATCTGCCAAAGCGAGAAAGCATGTTGGTTTGGCTAGTTTGGTTCAATTCAACAAATTTGTTAGAATTTTTGAGAATGCACCCTTCTAAAAGACGCTTGAGTTCATTAAGAGCAAAGAAGGAATTTGACTCTATATCTTCCCAGCATCAAAAGCTACAAAAGCGTATCTCGGGGACTACCTGTAAGCTTGAGATAAAATAACACTGTTAAAAGTCCATACCACATGGAGCGATACCCAAAATTCCAACATAACAACCTGTCCTTGAATAAGATAAGTTAATCCCATTTGACCCTACGACATTTCCAGTTCTTTAGAGCAACAAGACGATCAAAAGCAATATTCGCAAAAGACGTACTTGAAATATGTAGTTTAATTTTGAATGTGGAATTTTCAATCTTTAAAGTTAATAGGTAGCATGCTAATGTTTCAATGATCGTAAACCACGGCACATAAGTTCGTTGGCCATTTCTTGCATTTTATGAAAGCTAAATAAATAGCATTGGAACTGGTTGTAAACAATCTTCTTGACCACTATCGTGACGATACTTGTTCGTCTTCACAAAATGAGGAATTAATTCCCCTAAAGCTGGAGCCACTGAACGACGGTGTGTTGCGCGCAAAAACGTGATGAGATAAAAAATGTCTATAATTTGAGAATTCGAAAAAACTGGTTCTACAGCTCCGGAGAAGTTAAACCTGATGATCATCTTGATAGAGGAATATAGTGTGTGTGTGTAGTATTTATTCCGAGGACAGAACGGTCCGATGTGTTTCGCTGGTTTGCAGTCATTGTTGAGATCTAACCGCATCAACTTCTTGTTCCGTTGGCAAGCGTATCGACTTTTGGTACGAAGATGCTAGGCTTAGTGCGATTCTGTGTTATCCTTTTTCTAGCCATTCACAAAACGATTGCTCAAGGTGATACGAACAAACTACACTTGTTTATTGAAATAAGAAAAATCTTCCGGATGTGCTGTGTGTACGCGGGACCATTAGCTAATCATCGATATATGTATGTGGTTTTGTTCCAGATGGTCAACCTTGCAATACTGCGATGGGAGCATCAGGTGTTTGCATGAGCACTGCATCCTGCCCCGTCCCTTATCAGCTGAACATTAATCCATTAGGATTTTTCGGTGTCGGTGCAAGAGGATGTCAGAATTTCTTAGGTTTTGGCAGTGTTTGTTGCTCGGTAGCGGTTTTCTCCAGCAATGCAGTTCCGTCAAGTACGGCACCAGCTGCTGTACATATGTTCGAAAGTGCTCCCAGTAGTACACCGGCACCGACACGTGCTTCTACGACTGTTAAGCCTTCAACGGTATGTATTGCCAGTGACGTGGGTTCCAGTTCCAGTTTTGATCCTCTGTTCGCTTTCGTATCCAGCCGGCGTCAACCGTTTCAACCACGAGTCGTTCGACAACGATTCGTACAACGACGCCTATTGTACTGCAAAATCGGTTTGCAAGTGATCCGACGTTCGATAGCCCGGTCGTTCTGCCCACTCCAGAGCAGGGCTGCGGTCTAAGCGATGTTGAGCACAATCGGATTGTCGGTGGTGTTCCGGCCGCACTAAACGGATGGCCCTGGATGGCTTTGGTCGGGTACGAGGAAGACTTTGGGGATATCGATTTCCGCTGTGGAGGTTCACTTATCACGGATCGGCATGTGCTTACCGCGGCTCATTGTATTTTATCCTCATTGTAAGTATGGTAATCGAATTGATTTGCGTTTTACTTACCTTAAAAAATATATATTTGCTATTGCAGATCCGTTGTACGATTGGGAGAACACGATATGGACAATCAAACCGAGTCAGCACACGTGGATGTGCCGGTGTACAAGGTACGGTGTAGCAAGTGTAGTTTATAGTTTCCAGTCAATCGTCAATACAGCGATCTTTGCAATTTCAGTACATTTCCCATCCATCGTACGATACATTTGATGGCCATTCGGATCTAGCGCTCCTATACCTAACACAAATGGTGCAGTTCAATGGTAGTTGAAACTATGATAATACGCTGNNNATACAGCGATCTTTGCAATTTCAGTACATTTCCCATCCATCGTACGATACATTTGATGGCCATTCGGATCTAGCGCTCCTATACCTAACACAAATGGTGCAGTTCAATGGTAGTTGAAACTATGATAATACGCTGTCCATTGTGCATTAATGAATTCCTTCTTCTTCGCAGCTATAATCAAACCCATCTGTCTACCCACGGCCGATCCGGTGCGTAGTACCGACTTTACCGGTTACAACCCATTCATTGCCGGTTGGGGACGCACCAAAGAAACGGGCTTCGAAGCGAAAGTGCTGCAGGAGCTACAGATTCCTATCCTTGAAAATCAAGAATGTAGCCAGTTGTACAAGAAGATAAGGAAACTATTTTCCAAGAAACAGTTCAACGATGCTGTACTCTGTGCCGGGTTTCTAGAGGGTGGTAAGGATTCCTGCCAGGGCGATAGTGGCGGCCCATTAATGTTGCCGTATCTTGTCAACAAGAAGTTCCACTACTTCCAAATCGGCATAGTGTCATACGGTGTGGGGTGTGCCCGTGCTGAGCTGCCCGGTGTGTACACAAGGGTGGCCACATTCATGGATTGGATATTGGAACAGATCGGGAAGAACTAACAACAATCCACCGAAAGTTGCGATCTGAACGAAGAGTTGAAATACCTAAACACTAAACCGTTTAACATTAGTAGATTAAAATTCGGTAAATATATTTGATTAACAAAGATTCCGACAAATGATACAAAAAAACGGTTAAAAGTAAAATAAAAAGCTCGTATTAACCTGACAACCTGTTTGTAGAAATTCTTTTTTAAAGCAAAAGATCATTTCAACAATCAGTTTCTGTGTACTCCTGATTTTAGTGTTTACAGACGAAATATAGCACCGAATCGTTTTGATTTGTAGTTTGTTTTCTCTTTCCTAACTAAGCGACAGTTTAAACAAACGTTTTTTTTAACATTACGGTTTAAACAATACCCGTGATCGTACTGTGGATAAAAATGGATCGTACTGTTTTTTGTTTGTTTGTTCTGTTTTTGCTTCTCCTCGCTCGTCGGCTACCACTGACTGATTTCATTTGTCGCAACATTTGTCGAAGCACACATAAAGCTAATCATTAACGTTTCGTTATTATTTGGGTTAATAGACACTGTTTCTCTTGGCTATACGTGAACGTTACACATTATGTTATTTCACTATGTAACGACGAATCATTATTCCTGCCAGTTGTTACAACTGCGATCTAGACACAAAAGCGCCTGTAGCTCTGCAGTACCGCGCTGCATAACGCTTTGATGTGTATGGATTTAAACCGTCCTTTGTTTTCTACACAGCTTAACACTTGGTTAGCTTATTATATTCTACACTAAAACATGTTTCACGTTGTATATGTTCTAACTGCCTACCTTCGCGTGAAGCTCAAACCACGACCACGTTTGTATCGCAAAATGTCCAACACTTAGTTAACTACGAATAAGTCTTTCGATATTTTTTAAATATATGTGACGCATTTACGTCTTCAAATTCGTAGATGATATATGCTGATTTGCCATTGATATTTGTTGTTTTTTAATTTGCATTGGAATAGTGCTGTAAAAAACACTCACACAATGCTCATTAAAAAAAACCACTATGATACGTTCCTTTTTCTTCCTTGCACACGAAATCATCCAAAAAAAAAGCTCACTGAACAATATTAATCATTGTAGCCCAAACAGATTAATGATAAATAATGCAAATGAAATCATGTTTGTTTCCATTGTGGGTTTAAATTGCATTACAACCTTATCAACGTTGTAGTGAATTGAAAAGCATGAATTGAAAACATGTGTCTTCGTCGTTCGTTGTGTAAATTTGTGCAAAAACGTTGTACGTTATTTTACATAATTTCATTATTGCTCTGCTATGGCACAACGTCCAATGGCGGCTGCCTGCTGTTCCCCCCCCCTTCTAGCAGCAAACGTACCAGTTCCTGACAGTATGATATTAGTATGTTACATTAACATTTCGATTTTGGTGCTTAGCGACACACAAATGTAGTTAAACTTTAAATAAAAATGAGAGTACATGCATACCCATCAATAGCAGGGCTCAATCAACTGGCAGCTTTATACACTTCACCTTCTGCCATTCGTAACAAACAATCAATATATTACGGTCACCCGCTTATAGCAGGATGTGGGCACTTTGGCACTTAAAACATCCTATCCGTGAACATGCACTGTAACGATTTAGTAGCTTAAATGCTAAAACATGGATTAGTGAGGGATTTTGCTTTTCGAGTGTTTCGCACTAGTTTGCACTAGTTTGTTGATCCACACGGTTTCCATATCGACATATGCGCGGGACCGTCGTATGCGAAACAAACGTATACATTTGTAAAAATAAAATAAAAAACGGAAAAAGGAATTTACTGCATTTACGGTTCTAGGAGGTGAGTGTGCTGGGTATAGTGATGAGGAAGCAGTGGTAGTACTAAAGACAAATAGGAAAGGAAACGCACGCCGCATTACAGGAGGCAGCACTTTTTCCTGTTCTTTCGTTTGCCCTTCTCGTCCACAAGTGGCCGCTCGGACAGCTGAAACTTTCGCACCACACGCACGAGCTCGTGAAACGCCTGGTCGACATTGATGCGCAGTTTCGCGCTACACTCGATGTATGGAATTTTTAGCTGCCGGCTTAACTGTTGCGCCTCTTCCAGCGACACAACGCGTTGGTGATCGAGATCCGACTTGTTGCCCACCATTAGCATTGGAAACTCGTCACGAT
>STHC01000004.1:9891078-9916442 GCA_016254315.1 Anopheles parensis | reverse complement strand
AATCTATCGAGCTTACTATCGAGTTTTGCAGGTACATCGTCGATGACGCATTGTTTGGTGTAGGAATCTTCGATCGTAGGATCATAGTCTGTCACAAAGTAGCTCTACAAAGAGAAAGAAAAATATACGATAAAATGTTATGTGCAAAATTAAATGTTCCAAATTTAACTTATTTGATAAAACCGCACTAACATTAGACCCCCAAGCTCACGAAGAACATCTCAATTAAGATAGAACCTATACGGCAACACGGAACAAGTTTCTTGGCCGGGCATTCAATATCTTATTTATATTTCGCATCACTTCGATTCCATTCCTACTACCTCGCATCACAATTCGCAGATCTCTTGGTAAAGATTGAAACATAATTCATGCTGGCGTAGCATTTTCACAAACTCACTTTTCACTGCCCTACCCCATGCCGTGACGCACCGGAGTTCTCGCACGACTGGCGTACCTATTTATAGCGTTTATGAACAATTATTGCAAATATTTATAGAGCGGCTGTTCACTTTCATTTGCATTACTCATCGTCGTTGCGTGTAACGAATTATTCAGATCATGTTTGTACAACTGTGGAAAGGTAAACTATAATTTTCGTGTTGCAGAACGTTCTTTTGTAGGTGAACATTTTGTTCCATTCTGGTGGACCGTAGACAATAGTTAGAACCATAATATTTTTTTTTGACAAAGTTTAAATTACTCAATATAGTTCCAATGGTCCTTATTGTTATGCCCTGACACTTCCTCCCAAAGGTAAAGTTAAAGGGATAGCAAAACGAATACCCATACCCATGGCCATATGACGGGTGCATCACTAAGAATAGATACAACTTGTTGCATAGTGGCTGTGATTTTACCGTGTACCTTGATATATAAAAAAAAATCATTAGCATCTGTTTTTCAAGGTTCCGCGTGTGCAGACCCCTGTTTTCCTACACGCTTTCAGCACCGTCCGGCTCGTGTCAAACGCACCGTGTTCATCGCCCATAAAACTGTTCATGGTCAGGGTAGACACAGCATCATCATTTTCCCATATTTCTTTTCGCGTGCCACTTTCAGAGGTGTGACATGATCGAGCGCAAAGATCGTTAGAATGTTTCTTCTCGGTCCACACATGTCGAATATCATCCCATTAGCGATGAAAGCAAAGCAATCCCTGGTATCAAAGGTAACGATTCGTATCACTGATCTGTGTTTGTCTTAGCCATCAACATGTGTGGATCGCGAAGAGTGACGAAATTGAACAAAAATTATGTGGGCGCGAGCACAGGGTACGGGACCCACCCCAGGCGAGCACCAGCAGTTCGTTCGCACGGTGCCGGATGACGTCGTCTTTACTTATGCGGTGAATTACAGCTTATGATTGGTTCGCGTGAAATGTATTTGCATGCACTGTCTCTTTCGCGCGATCACGCGCTACGGGAACGAGATTACGCGGGCGAAGATTGTTCGTTCGGATCGGATAGCAGCTAGCAGAGTATGGGCATGGGAGAAGGCAGACGAAACTGATTTCCTTTCAAGTGCGGCACGACGGTGAGCAAATCGGCGATAGCAAAATACTCGTTTAACCGACCTGTTCCTGTGTGACTTATGATCCAAAGTGGATCTTATCTTCCGATGCAACAACAGATGCTGCTTGTTTCCGATAAACTTGCGCAAAAGATGCTGCCACAGCGGTTAGGGCACTGTTTGTACGAATGCTGGTGGGTGGAATACTGCGATAGCGCAATGTTTAGCTTAATGCTAAAAATACCTGAATGAATTGGATGGTGATAGCGGATTTGCCAACACCTCCTCCACCCACAACGACCAGCTTAAAGGTCTGTGCGTAGCCTGCATGCGTTTGGTTGTAACGGGACATTCTGGAACGACCCTACCGAGGTGGAATGGAAATGTGCGGGATGCGATCGCGAATGTAAAACTTCACTGGTTTACATGCACACTTGGTGTGCGCAAACACGATCCGGATTTCGTGGGGAATACACTGTGCACTGGGTAAAACAATCGAAATAAAACCAACAACTGACGGTGCGTTTACTAACAACAAAACGGAAACAAAATACAGTGAAACATCTTTCGTCCGTGAGCGAGCACGGATAATCACGTGCGGCTAGCTGACGTTCAGATGTACCTGTGGGCGTTTATTAGCTCGGGTTTAGTTACGTAAACTGCAGCCAATGGAAATATTTCAATAAAATTAACAAAATTTTATAATTTTCTTAATTTTCGATTGCAATAGATAAAATAACTAGGGAAAGGCATTACAGATCAAATCGGTCATATTTGGCTTATAGGTTATACGAAGTTGAAATCACAATTGTCTTTTCTATGGCAACAGGTTTTCTCGTTGTTCAGCTATTTTCAATTTTGAAAGATTTCAGAATGCGTGTTGCATAGAAACAGGCGTATTATGAAAGCAGCGGGAAATGGTCAATGAATTATTTCAGTATCGACATGCGTGTTGTTTCCACCAAAGAAAATTTAAATTCGCAATGAAATTTGAATTTTTATCTCGTGACTGCATTGATGAAAATTGATAATTTTGGGCAAATCTTTTATTATTAAAATTATCCTGAACATCTTGTAAGAAGATATTGGTGTAAAGCCACTGGTATGCCGACCGTACCGCAGTTTGTTGCGTTCAAATAAACTGATGAAACAGTAGTTGCATGATGACCGTGACAGAGCGCATCGAAATCGAATATCAAAGCAACCTTTTGATGATTTTATTAAACCAGACTTATTTTCACGAAAGAGCTCAGGTTAACAACCAAGTGTCCAGCATCAATTGTTCAGAATGTGTCGTACGACAGTGTTGTTCACCATTTTGTTTGTGACAATCACTATACCGCCCTGCAATGTGGTCGTTTTATCGTCTATATGTGATTCTCTAGAAGGAAAACCATTAAATATCAATCAACCTGTGTTAAAATTAGTGGAAAAGTTTCGGCAAGGAATGGCAGACGGATTTCCACAGCTAGATCTTCCTGTACTGGCACCGTTTGCGTGGAAAGAGCTTCATGTAAAAGATTTTAATAACAATATGCTCAGGTACGTGTTTTATTACTGCTCAAACCAATTAGTCTAGCCCATTAAATGGATTTTTTTTTATTTTCTCAACAGATTTAACGCCGAACTAAAGGACGGAATAACGCGTGGTCTTAATCAGTTCAATATAACAAGCCTAAATGTACATATTCCTACCCGGAAGTTGGATTTTAAACTGACCTTTCCTTCCGTTCAAACGATTGGGCGTTATGTAGCAAAAGGTCAATTGGCCGGATTTGTGCCGTTCGATCGTTCTGGAAGGTATTCACTACAGCTATACGGTACTGTCACTTAGATGTAACGCAGTTATGGCCAAAAAGAGTACATGTCTGTATTGTTCCCCTTTCAGCGCTTAACATACATGGAACTGTGCACTTTACCATCTGGAGGAAGCATCTACTCGCCCGCGATATGCATATTGTGCCCACCGTCAAGACTTCTCAGGCGAACCTGGAAAATATAATGCTGATGCCATGGAACACATCCCTGTTTAATCGCATAGTTTCAGGTCAGATTCCGGAATATTTGCGCAACAATCGCAAAGCGATTGCGTTACACATTAAAGCCTTTGTAAAGCCCAAGCTGAACCAGATATTATGGCGATATGGTGTAGAAGATATTTTAAAAATGATAAATGTTACAGAATTATGTTTTTAATCGAATCTTGGTAAGAACTGATCGAAACATGTGTTGTTATTAAAGTTAATTTTACTCGAGATGTTTTTCATTATTTATTGTGTCGATCAATGAAGAAGAGAAAAGAAGTTGGATACGATCAATACGATCAAACCACAATGTCTCGGTACAATTACCAGCTGCAATAACACTTGTTTGGCTGTTTGAAATGCTTAACACGTTTGGAACAATATAACAGGTTGGCTGATAAGTCCCCGGTCTAACAAAGAAAAACACATTTTTTTGTCAAAACTCGTTTTTATTATTCAACATAGTTCCCTTCAAGAGCGATACAACGATTATAACGACCTTCCAATTTTTTGATACCATTTTGGTAGTACTCCTTCGGTTTTGCCTCAAAATAGGTCTCGGTTTCGGCGACCACCTCTTCATTGCAGCCAAATTTTTTCCCTGCGAGCATCCTTTTGAGGTCTGAGAACAAGAAAAAGTCGCTGGAGAATACGGTGGGTGGGGAAGCAATTCGAAGCCCAATTCATGAATTTTTGCCATCGTTCTCAATGACTTGTGGCACGGTGCGTTGTCTTGGTGGAACAACACAACACACACACAATAACAAAAGTTGCTTGACAAAAGACGCTCTGTCTCAAAAACTAATTGACATACAGACGTCAAATTTTGACACGAATCATTTGAAGGTTGGTACTATATAAAAATAATATTCATTTAATACTAGCGGCGCCATCTATGTGTCAGACCGGGGACTTATCAGCCAACCTGTTATAATTCCACTTTACTGTAGATACTTGATCATTTGATCGTACAGCATTGCATGTATAGCTGCTGGAAAACAGTGTGCGAAAGTATTTAACCATACTTAAGTTTCTTATCTTTTTGTCATCATACAGTTATTGAGGACTATTTAAAATAGATTAATTTCAAGAGGTAGCTTCTATATAACCAAATCAGCATAATTGCTGAGCCTTCAACAAAACAAAGAATCGTTCCAACACGAAATTAAAATGCACGTGTTCAGATTGTTTTATCGACGTCAAGGTTTTAAAAGATCCTGTAGACCAAGCAGCAGCAATGAACCCACCATTGCCGATTAGATAGAGATGCCCAAAAACTCACAATCGGTCAACGTAGGAGCATCTCGGTCATCCGTACCGTTTGACATTGACTAATTGATTACGAACATTTCCTAGACTTTACTCGCACACCATCGGTAACGGTGCATGTTGTTGTTTAGGTTGCACTCTAGGCCGCACGACACACGGGCCAGTTTGCAAACTGGCACTTGTTTATAGTTCGATATCGTGCGCTCCTTGAAATTGGGCTAAGTAAACTTATCGGTCAAGTTCGCCATGCCCGTTACATGGATACCGACCGTGTGTGCAAGTTCGACCGTTCCACATGTAGATGATAAGCGGTCCCGCATGTAGCTTGCCAACGATCTGAAGTGGATATAGCAGTAGCTTGATCTAGAGCTGCTTGTACTGGCGAACTATTCGTTGTTGTACACGTTGAGGCTCTCCTCCTGCAAAGCTCCCGGAATAGTTCAAGATGTGTACGGGCTTATCCTGGAGGATTTCGTTGATACCAAAGGGCACTCGTTATAGTATCAATCGTTAAGTGCCGGGATTGATTACGCTGGGTGGAATTTCTCGTGGGTAAAGTTTTGCAACCACCATCAGCTTTGGGGGTGGTATCGATACATCGATAAAGAATCGAACGCTTGATAGTGAGCGAGTGTAAGCAATGGGGCCGTATTTAAACACTTCACTGACAACGGCAAATCATCAGAGTTATTGCGGCGTTGAAAAGTGGTGCACAGAACGCTAGCGAAGCGTTGTGCAGTTTTTTAATTTTTCTGTAAACTAATCGAAACTCGGAAGATGAAGATCCTGTGCGCCGTCGTCTGTATCCTGCTGGCCTGTACCCTGGTCGGTGCAGATGCTCAGCTGGAAAAAGGTCTTACGGCCCAACCTCGAGATAATGCGCTAAATGAGCTGGTTATTCAGTTTTTGGAAAACTTCCGAAAATCGATGGTTTGCGGTAACCCCGATCTTGGCATACCAGTACTGGCACCATTCGAGCTGGAACACACCGAGATCGAGATCAAGCAGAAGGGACTTGAGTAAGATTGCCAGCACGTCTGACGATGTCCAACAATTGGAAAGGATTAACTGTGACACGTTTCTCCTCTGTTGTAACAGATTCAAGGGAGAGCTTAACAAAGTGGTCGTCGACGGATTGAACGAGTTCGAAATCAAACACATCGACATCAAGGTATTGAAGTTGCAGCTCGACTTTGAGCTATACTTCGGTGCAATTCGTACTAAGGGAAAGTATAAGGCAAAGGGCAAGCTAATCAGTCTGTTCCCCTTCAATCGTTTCGGCTCATTCCGTTTTGATGCGAAAGGTAAGAAAAGGTTCTATTTTTACTATTCAATAAAGTAGTTAACATTACCTTTCGTTTGTAGGCCTTACGGTGAAGGGAAGTGCAAAGGTGGGCATCAGTGGTGACAAGCTGCAGTTACGCGATTTGATCATTACACCCACGATCAAATCGGTACGATCGGACGTGAAAAACGTTTTCATCAATCCGATCACTAACTTCACCTTCAATCGTATTGTCGAGGCCGTCATACCTGGCATGATCAATAACAACCAGCAGGAGATTACGCAGATGATTGAGGAAAAGCTGAAGCCGGCGATCAATGAAATGTTGGGTGACATTTCGCTTCAGGATCTGATCGACATGATTTCTGGCGAGGGTGGTTCAGGACCTGTGACCTGTTAGAGGCCACAATGTCCACTGTGTCGTTAAAGGTTGAGAACTAAATCGTATCGATTAAGTTAGGTGTAATCCGTTCAGAAGTTTTATTGAGTTCCTGATTGTGTTTACTATTCAAGTTTCCAATTCGAAAAGGCTGTGGATCAATTAGATCTAAACATGTAATTGATTGTATGTAACTTTAAATTGAAAATACAAAAGAATGTTATTTACGCTGTAGAGGATAGTGCTTCTGTTTTCGATACTTATAAGGAAGGGAAAATGAAAATGAATTCTCTTACGTTTCCAAAAACCGGTACACAGCACCAAAGATGCTGCCGGAAAATTGCATTATGGTAAACATTGTGCCCACAGCAATGGTCCTAACGACATTATGAAGAGAATAATTTCAATCACAAAGCGAAAACCTTCATGCCCATTCCATCTCATGCAAAATAAAAACGCCAAACAATAGAAGGATCATCCGTTCGGTTCCGCTGAAATTCTGTCAGCATCGGTGATGCTTTGTTCTTGCGCGTTTCTCTCTCTCTCTCTGTCTGCTAGAGAACCACATCTATCAGGACATTTTTCGAGCCTGCTTACCAGCTGGGCTTTTGATGGTGATAGAAAATTCCTGGAAGAAATTCGACCAGAACAGTATGCGGGATGCGTGTGCGGTGTTTGATTGAAATGTAAGATCGCTTGCAAACCAAAACACCCAACTTTGTGGTGCTTGGTGCAAAGTAGGCCCAAACCGGTTGGCAATATAGAATGGAAGTGAAAATACAACCCCTCACAGAAGGCAGTGTCCTAAGCGGAGAAGCGAAGGACGTCCCGAAGGAGGTTGAAAACAAAAGGTAGCCATAAAAGTGCAACAAAAGCGAAACGCATTTGTTAACAAGCGGGAATGTGAGATGAAAGGCCACTTGAAAAAGTAGGTATCAGAAAGGTGCGAAATGGGTTTTTTTTGGCACGTCGAACATAAAAAGATTGCACGGCAAAGGTTTTGTAACCCATCGAGAATCGATCCTGAAGCCGTTCCCGGGGGATGGGGAATTATTCCCGACCAGGGAGACGGGAAATAGTGTGTGTGTGTGTCCTGTAGTGAGGTAGTTTGGGGAATAAAACATATATTTACGGTACGTGGTTAAAAAGTTATTTGCTCCCAGCAACGTACTGCACATGTCAACAAGACTCACGCCATGCCACGGTTACGGTTTTAGCCGTATTTTAAGCAAACATCCAGCATGACGGAATTCAAAGAACTTCCAATGAAATTTGCACAAGCGAATGGTGCTGCCAGATGCAAATGTGCGATTCGGTTGAAATCATCGTCATAGATAACAACATTTTATTTGACATGGCGTGTTGTAAGTTCAATAGCATTTTCCACACACAAGGACATCCCATTAAAAGGTGCTACATTGGAGTGCTTTCTTTTTTTTTGTTTGGCTGTTAAACTAACCGGAACGAAGGAACGGAGATGCAGAAAACTCCAACCGAGAGGGGACGGGAATACACATTCCCAGAAGGACCTCGTTGTAAAGCATGTACACGTTAGCGCCTCGATGTGCAGTTGTAACGAAAGTCTTTCCCATGTTGATGCATCCCGAACCATTAGGTGAAGCTGTCCTTTTTGTGTGTGTGTAACGGTTCGCTTTGTTCAATGTAAGCTGCACTTCCAGCCATTAGTGACGCCGCTGTAAAACATCATAACTTCATTACTCACTCCTGTGTTCTGCATGCGAGTTCTCTCTGCATGCATGCCACGTTAGTCCTGGGAATCAGATATGGGTAGAAGATATGGGAGTGATTTGATGTTAACGTTAAATGCGAACATCCTTCCTATTTCTAATAAGGAGACCCACTATAGTTCTAGTACTAACGACTTCCAGGAAATTCCGTACCTCATGTCGGGAGATGGGGCAACTGACAGCAAATTTAGTCGACCAGCAGCAAATCATGTCACTCTCACAGCGCGCGTAGTGTTGGTCCAATGTTTGCATTAATATTACCATGATTTAAGACCGCACATACAAAAAAAACAGGCTAACTAGCAGAATTGTATCGTACCGATTTTCCCGCCACCTTCATCTCCATTCCGATAGGAACTTGACNCAGATGCAAATGTGCGATTCGGTTGAAATCATCGTCATAGATAACAACATTTTATTTGACATGGCGTGTTGTAAGTTCAATAGCATTTTCCACACACAAGGACATCCCATTAAAAGGCGCTACATTGGAGTGCTTTCTTTTTTTTGTTTGGCTGTTAAACTAACCGGAACGAAGGAACGGAGATGCAGAGAACTCCAACTGAGAGGGGACGGGAATACACATTCCCAGAAGGACCTCGTTGTAAAGCATGTACACGTTAGCGCCTCGATGTGCAGTTGTAACGAAAGTCTTTCCCATGTTGATGCATCCCGAACCATTAGGTGAAGCTGGCCTTTTTGTGTGTGTGTAACGGTTCGCTTTGTTCAATGTAAGCTGCACTTCCAGCCATTAGGGACGCCGCTGTAAAACATCATAACTTCATTACTCACTCCTGTGTTCTGCATGCGAGTTCTCTCTGCATGCATGCCACAGCTTGGTATATGTTGGACGCGGGCTTTAATCAACCATCTGTCTCAGGTTTAATCGCACCGAAAGGATCTCTGAAAAACCGGTTCTGAAGTAGAAATCCCCTTTGCTGCTGCGAAGGATATTCCCGAAAACAAACGGCTGGAGCCGAAGAAGGAAGTGAAATTTTGCGAATTCCTTCCGATTCTTGGTTATCTGTGAACTTTGATCATGTTGCTTCAGTTCTTACGTCCATTCTGAGAAACTGCAATGGGAATGGAAGCTACGAAATGGAATAGAAGTTACTGTGCGTGGGTTTGTTATCGATTCTAGACACATTCTCGCAAGTTTTGGTCGATTCGCACATGTTTGGATCCGGTTCCAAGGATTAGGATGGAGAGTTCGATGTAACCCTCCCGAAAAGGCCCTTGAAGAGTACGTTAGTCCTGGGAATCAGATATGGGTAGAAGATATGGGAGTGATTTGATGTTAACGTTAAATGCGAACATCCTTCCTATTTCTAATAAAGAGACCCACTATAGTTCTAGTACTAACGACTTCCAGGAAATTCCGTACCTCATGTCGGGAGATGGGGCAACTGACAGCAAATTTAGTCGACCAGCAGCAAATCATGTCACTCTCACAGCGCGCGTAGTGTTGGTCCAATGTTTGCATTAATATTACCATGATTTAAGACAATACAAAAAAAGGCTAACTAGCAGAATTGTACCGTACCGATTTTCCCGCCACCTTCATCTCCATTCCGATAGGAACTTGACCGCCAGCTAGTCATTCTGTTGTATGTATTTTTTTGCATTGTTTTGCTGACTCGTTTGGGTTTCGTTCTGCGCATGCGATTTGATGCGACGTCGTGCGAAAATATACCAGACGCGGACTCCCTTCCCTCACTGGCTCTCCCCAGGGACCAGGGTGCATGGACCGTAGCTCGTGCGCTCGTTTGCTGAAAGTTTATGTTTTCCATGAAATCTGCGCGCCAATCGATGACGGCAAGCACTGCTGGACACAACGTACGGAAGGAAAGCAAAAGCAATTTTGGGTTTTATTTTTTCGCAAAAAGCGAATTTGGTTTGCCACAAAACACAGCGCCCGCTATGAACGGGGCTTGCATGCAAAATGATTGTTTTTATCTGGCCGAAACATAAACACATTGAAGTTACATTTTGAGGAAAACGAATTAAGGGTCGCAACAATTTTTTTTTCTCTCTCTCATGCCGCACTTCAAAGAATTTGCCAAACATTGTATCACTTTTGGGGAATCATTTTTACACACTGCCAACATACGCCGCCTTATGTTGCGCCCTGTGAGGGTTGCCGTTTACGTTTGGGATGAACGCTTCGATGAAACCACAAACAAACAATTGAAGTGAGAGGGTACGAGCGAGAGAGAGAAAGAGCGATTATTTAGACGCCATTGAAAGCGGTTGCATTGCAGGGAGTGTGTGTGTGCGTGGTTGTGTGAGCTTGTCGTGCAATGTGCAACTTTTCGTACGGTGGTGGCAAACCGTTTTCGTTTCTTTGCCTTTTTTGCCGGCTGACACAACCCGAGTTCCTGGTATTTTTGTTTACGTTTTCTCCCATTTCCGTTACCGGTTGGAATCGAATGGATCACGCGCTCATTCGCGCGTGCAGCTCTCTCCTGTCTAGATGTGTGAGTGTCGCTCTCTCGCTCTTTCTCACCTAAACCGCATTATGTGAGCATCTTTGAATGATTGCAGTTAACCGACACATCTATGCATTTAGAGTTTTTGGAGAGTTTAACTTTTTTGCTAGCGAATCAAAAATTGCCATTGAACTTTTTTTTATTGTCCCATCACTAAAGTTATTTAAAGTACAGCAGCAAAGTATTGTTAAAGTAAGTAACTGTAAATTCCGTTTTTCTCATTGATACTTCTTTGCTCTCACGCGGCAAACAAGTAGGTGTTTCGAATAGTATTTCTGAGAATTATAAAAAAAGATGTTTAAAAACTGGGCCTGTAATGATTATTTATGTAAATGTAAATGTAAATGTACTAATTATCCTTTTTGGTAAAACACTAGTTCTATAACGGTTCAATAGAATAATCAAAATACTTACGGATTACCTCATCCTTCGGTGAGATGTTTGCTCTCTGACGTATGTGTTCGCTCTCTCAAAATGTTCTATGTGAATCACCTGGGCGATACTCAGGTTGCGCAGCATTGTTCGATGCCATCGGCTTCTCGCAAGTTATTTCTCGTTCAGCTGTCAGTGCGTTCGGTCGTGCATCAATCGCAGTAAGCAGCAGCGTCCTCCCTCTGTACGCGCTAGCGATAAAGTGTGTTTGTGTGCGTGTATCCGTGTGAGCAAGGTTGCATTCGGGAAACTACTTTAGCTCTCCATAGGCGCCAGCTGTCACCGGTCTCTGCGGTACTGCCGCGCATCATCTTTCCTACTCCTCCCGGTTGCCTGGTCACTTGACAGCTTTCGGTACGTGCGTTCGACGAAAAAGGCGCAATTCAGCGAATTAATCAGCAGAATTAAATGAACCGAATCGTTCCGTTCGGCTTCCCAGTACAAAGCAAACCGTGCTGCTGTGACGGAAGAAGAAAAACGGTAGGTGTTTTGGCGAACGGTATGAGTAACCGTACTGTTGTGGGAGCAATGCCATTGTTTCTTACACTGGATTGCGTGCTACTGGTGCTGTGTGTTTTGCGTATGATAAGCCTCGTATGATACAGGAGGCTGGAAAATGCTTCGTAGGATGTGAAGGCAAACCGACGGTTGGAGGTGGCATTTCGTACGAAAGTGCGCGGTGATGGATTTTCCAAATTGTATCAATTCCTCGAATTCCAAGGACTGTTTCTCCTTCACCCGTCAGACTTTNGTTCCTGGTATTTTTGTTTACGTTTTCTCCCATTTCCGTTACCGGTTGGAATCGAATGGATCACGCGCTCATTCGCGCGTGCAGCTCTCTCCTGTCTAGATGTGTGAGTGTCGCTCTTTCTCACCTAAACCGCATTATGTGAGCATCTTTGAATGATTGCAGTTAACCGACACATCTATGCATTTAGAGTTTTGGAGAGTTTAACTTTTTTGCTAGCGAATCAAAAATTGCCATTGAACTTTTTTTTATTGTCCCATCACTACAGTTATTTAAAGTACAGCAGCAAAGTATTGTTAAAGTAAGTAACTGTAAATTCCGTTTTTCTCATTTATACTTCTTTGCTCTCACGCGGCAAACAAGTAGGTGTTTCGAATAGTATTTCTGAGAATTATAAAAAAAGATGAAAAACTGGGCCTGTAATGATTATTTATGTAAATGTAAATGTAAATGTACTAATTATCCTTTTTGGTAAAACACTAGTTCTATAACGGTTCAATAGAATAATCAAAATACTTACGCATTACCTCATCCTTCGGTGAGACGTTTGCTCTCTGACGTATGTGTTCGCTCTCTCAAAATGCTCTATGTGAATCACCTGGGCGATACTCAGGTTGCGCAGCATTGTTCGATGCCATCGGCTTCTCGCAAGTTATTTCTCGTTCAGCTGTCAGTGCGTTCGGTCGTGCATCAATCGCAGTAAGCAGCAGCGTCCTCCCTCTGTACGCGCTAGCGATAAAGTGTGTTTGTGTGCGTGTATCCGTGTGAGCAAGGTTGCATTCGGGAAACTACTTTACCTCTCCATAGGCGCCAGCTGTCACCGGTCTCTGCGGTACTGCCGCGCATCATCTTTCCTACTCCTCCCGGTTGCCTGGTCACTTGACAGCTTTCGGTACGTGCGTTCGACGAAAAAGGCGCAATTCAGCGAATTAATCAGCAGAATTAAATGAACCGAATCGTTCCGTTCGGCTTCCCAGTACAAAGCAAACTGTGCTGCTGTGACGGAAGAAGAAAAACGGTAGGTGTTTTGGCGAACGGTATGAGTAACCGTACTGTTGTGGGAGCAATGCCATTGTTTCTTACACTGGATTGCGTGCTACTGGTGCTGTGTGTTTTGCGTATGATAAGCCTCGTATGATACAGGAGGCTGGAAAATGCTTCGTAGGATGTGAAGGCAAACCGACGGTTGGAGGTGGCATTTCGTACGAAAGTGCGCGGTGATGGATTTTCCAAATTGTATCAATTCCTCGAATTCCAAGGACTGTTTCTCCTTCACCCGTCAGACTTTCCTAACCGAACGCGGGTGTACTGCAAACATCCATGTTTGCAGTATGTTGCGCACGTAAGCGTGTTGCCGGGTGAAGAATCGTGTGCGTGCATGTGTGCGGCGAATTCTAGGAAATCGGGTCTATCGATCTTGCGATAGAACTCCAAATGTCCTAGAGGTGGTTGGGAACTCGGTGTCACTATTCAATAGGATCTCTATCTAGCAGCACTTGAAGTTACCCTACCGGGCAGAAACTATGAAATTTATGAATCAACGGTTATTTTCATATGTGCACAGCCGGAAACGAGCGCACAAACCAAAGTGGATAGTTGCTTTCCCGGTACAGTTCCACCGGCCATACATCCAATTACCGCTGATTCGCAATGCGAAAATCTCTCCGTGTGCCAACTACAGAACCATACCCGTCCATCACCTTTGAACCCCTTTGCTTTCCTAGTACGAGCAGTTCGAAAGGGTGGTACCTGCGTGTCACTGACACAACTTGACATCGGAACTGTGAATTCCGCAAGGGATTTGGGGTTGTACTTTAAAGATACTTACACTAAACCCTACGAAGTTTGTTAACAGTTTTGTTGGGAAGATTTAACATATTGCCCCATAATAAGTCTGCCAAAATGATCTTAACATTTTTCGATTAGATGATATACCCTTCTAAACGAACTTCATATGAACACCTACATTCGCCGTAAGTTAGCTTCGCATACAATTTGCCGATAGTCATCAGGGTTTCATATTTCTTGGCAGAATTACCCAAACATATTCTACTGTACTATCAGTATCTAGAAATATGATTATTGTACATATTCTAAAAATGTGTTATTAGATACGGAACCACTGAACGAAGCAATTGTGTTGTGTTTCACTTCTTCCAATGATAAGACGCATTATACATAAATGGTATTTATAAATCGTAACCTTGATACTAATATGCTTGCCCTGCTAAATATAATCGTCAACTGTTGCCATTTCCCAACGCTAAGGAATACCCTTTCTACCGGCCTCCACCTGATCCGTATGTAATTTGCCGACAAAAATAATCTCCTGGGGTAATAAATACCAACAATGTCGATGATAACTTCCCGCTGCCTCTTCTGTTTTGGCAACGTTTTAAGTACGCGAAGGTAAATCATGTTGAAACCGCACGTTCCAATTGTTTTCTCACAACCTCCTAATCAATTATCTCCGTACCAAAACATTTGAAAGCTAATCAATATTTTGTCATTATTTTGTTTATTTATTTCGTGTTGTATTTTCTATATCGCTTTCATTCTGTCTCCTCGTTTCAGATCCATCTTATTACATCAGTACATCAGAAACTAATTCAAGTGATACGGAACAGCATCGGGTAATGATTTCGTGGAAGAAAAGACACTCGTCGATTCATTGCGAAGCATAGACGGCACCCCTGCTGTACGCTGTCGCCGTTGCGAATATTGTCACCTGTCATAGTATATCAGCACATATCGGCGCTTGTCATCAGTTGAGAGGAAAGTTAACAATCACAAAATTGGACAACGATCCTATTCTGCTTGGAGTTTGCTTTTAGACGGTGACGAAATCATACCGGATAGTGCTACAAGATTGATATCGGCACTCTGGCTGCTTGATTTTATAACGTGCGGCGCAAAACTGAACCGGATTTCAATTGAAAGTAGAAGTGCAGTGACTGTAGTGCATGGTGGTGGACTCCCTCAGATTCTTCAATCTATTGCGCAACAGTCTCTCTAACCGGACAACACAGATCAAGTGATAATTGGCCCTTAGCGATTGCTACTGGTTAACCGTTTTCTGGAAACGTTGGTCAACTTGTGCGTTATGGTTGATAGTGCGGTGCGTACCAAAGTGACGGTTTGAAAGCGAAAGGTGCATAGAGTACTGTCCATAGTAAGAAAACAGATAGAAAAGTGTATAAGTCACGTTTTATTAGTCAAAAAGGAGAACAAATTTATACAGCTTATTGCGCTGAAAAGTGTGCTAGTACCTAATAACGCAAATGTTTGCACTTTAAATATCGTTTAAATAGGTGCAACGAGATCATTCAATTTAGAAGTGACTGTGTGAATTGCATAGAGAATCAGGCACAAAAAAAACCGATCCATAAAACGATAGCCATGATGATGTCTGCTCGGAAAAGAAGCTCCTTTAGCGGGTGTGCAACCAATTCATCTGCGTGCACATTTTTGCTGTTGATGATGTGTGTTTTCATCATCGTCGTCGTGACCGTCAGTGCGGAAAATCACTGCACCGAGAATCGGTACGAGCATTCGCTCAACACCCATCACCTACAGTTCACGAAGGAAATCCCCGACCAGGAGTACGGCGTGCTGAAAAAGTTCAAAAGCTTGCATTGTTGCGGCAAAGGCTATCGGAGCATCGAATGGTATGTACACCAGCCCCTTAGACATAATTTCATCACTTTAAATTGTTTGCAATCTCCACTTGGTAAACTTTTTGTTTCGGTCATTGTGCCTTTCGTTGGTCTATTTAGTCTTAAATCATCTTTTTTGTGGGCGAAAATTTCCCTCTTTCCATTATGCTTTCCTCTCCAATGATATTTTTGGTTCACCGTGATATATGCGTAAGTGATGGTACAGGTCAAACCGCGGACAACATGTTTCCAAGTAATCTTTGTATATTTGATAAACATTTGCCATCAATGACGCCAGAACGGTGGTTTCACTGTGTTTTGAGATCAGTTTCTTTTTCTTGCCGTTATCTTTGTACGTTGCATCTTAGCGTGTTTTCTAACGGACGCGAACAGCGCCCTGGAATACTAGGAAAGGGTGCGGAAAATTCAGAGAATCGCTTGAGCAAAATCGTTAAAGACATTGGGAGCAACAAAGTTGGGATGTTCATATATTGGCTGTCTGTAAAAAAAAAACATATCCACACACTAGGGTTGAGGCACACGAGCGAATAATTGTGCAATCGATCATCCGCCACGTGCGTTGCGATGATGGCATCTGTCACATGCCTATTTGATTGTAACCATTATGCCAAGCAAGGTGCAAGTTAGATATTTAAATTTTTACTTTAATGTCATGCTATTAGCAATGCTAAAGCATTTTAGGCTGTTAGCTGAATTTTTAAAAAGGTTTCACAATTTAAAAGATACTATAATAGCAGTTTATAATGTTTATTTACTGTAATATTCATATTATTGTTTTTGTACTTTCTTTAAAAAAGTGCTCAAGTTATTATTAACGAGGGTCTGCTGTCTTTCAACACCAAAGACCAAGTAAATTCAAATTTGCTATCAAAAATTGTCACAAGATGTTCATTTTCCAATTTCTACCATGCGCAAAGAAATGACAGAAAAAAGGTTTTATTTATGTAATCCCGACAGCTAGTGTCACTATGAATCATGTGTGAGGTCGTTCCATTAAATAAAGCTAACACCATTCATTCGGCCAAACAATGATTCATTGGCATTCGATTCAGATGCGATAAGTAGAGCGTTCTACTTGCCGAGATTTTCCAAGAAATCTTTATGCACCGTTCCAAATGTTAAATGTGAGCAAAATTTGAGATACGAGCAATCACCCAAAGTTTCTAGCAACTCGCGCTTTGCTGCTGCATATACACAATGAGTATTGTTTCACAAAGGGTATGGTTATTTTTTTTAATATATTTCCATAAAATTTAAATTAAACTAAACTCTCAAACATATTTGAAATATGAAATATGTATGTATTTCAGTAAAAATAATTGCTTTGAGATACGAGCAATGTTACCGAACGAATTGAATTCGTATCTCGAGGTACCACTGTATATGGTATTGATTTGGTATGAATTAAGTGCGAATTTGAAAAGAAGTTTTCTGGGTTTTGTTCACGTTTCTAGTTTTGGGAGAAAAATGCCGCAAACCAATTTAAATTTCTATTAGATTCAATTTTTTCAATCTTTTACTTCTTTTAGATTTAAAGAAGAATTTTTCCGGAGCAGAGCGATAAAATAGTTCGTTAAACAATTTGCCTACCCCAAACACCTTACAGGACTGTGTTTGCTTATCGTTTCCGTGGTCCAATGTAGCTTAACTAAACAAGAACAGTTTTATTTCTTTTTACCTTTTCATTGACCGGCGTACAAAGTGTGTTTGGTTTTGNTTTTCTGGGTTTTGTTCACGTTTCTAGTTTTGGGAGAAAAATGCCGCAAACCAATTTAAATTTCTATTAGATTCAATTTTTTCAATCTTTTACTTCTTTTAGATTTAAAGAAGAATTTTTCCGGAGCAGAGCGATAAAATAGTTCGTCAAACAATTTGCCTACCCCAAACACCTTACAGGACTGTGTTTGCTTATCGTTTCCGTGGTCCAATGTAGCTTAACTAAACAAGAACAGTTTTATTTCTCTTTACCTTTTCATTGACCGGCGTACAAAGTGTGTTTGGTTTTGCTTTTGGGCCATTTTCAACATGCAATAATGCGGTTAGATTGCACGTTTGGTCTTCTTCATTTTGGGTTTTTTTCTTTCTTTCGACGACATAGAACTTGAGGCATCCAAAAATATCGCAGGCGTTGTACGAACGATGCATCATGACCTGTGCCTTTGGTTATGTTTGCGTTTCGTTTTGCTGTAAATCACCCGACAAAAGACTTATCCGGTTGGGAAGTAACGATGAATGGGTAACAAACAAATGGAAAGCAAGGTTCAAAACCTTTAAAACATGGATCTAAACAAACAGTAACATAGACGAGAGCAGGTTGGATGTGTTTACACATTTCAATATACAAGGGTGCAAGTGTTTGAGTCAACGTGACTTGCCATCATCGGATGACTCAACGCTGATGGCGATGACCGGTTCATCACGGTATAAAACTAATAGGAAAGTAAGTTTCGTCCAAGTTGCCGTCAATTTTTGGATGTTTAGAAATTTGTCATCAATAGCTGAGGACGAAAAAAACATTCCACCAAAACAGAGATGCTTTACAAAAAAAACAAACGATCATCATTTTCCATTCGAACGCATCAGTTTATAGATGTGCAAAAATGTTCGAATTTGGTATGATTGGTTTGAATCATTGAAATAATTAAATTAATTATTTGTTCAACCCATCCAGTTGCATGGCACGTGCAAAATATTTCCAATCATAATTATTTAAACAACGGGCATTCAATTTAGTGTGTGCTGTTGGTGCAGCATTTTCCTGGAACTTTATGTAAAATTACAAACAATCCGTTTCGCACGTGATGTAGTTTTCGGTGCTCAAATTCATGTGGGAAGCTGCTGAAGCATACTATCGTTTCTGATATATGCACAAGAGACTTATTCGATTCTCACCGAGAATATTAAAAATTGGATATAATATAGTTGGCTATAACATTTACTGTAAGTTTTCTATTTTTTTTTTACTCATTCATCTGCCTCTCTTTCCCTTTCTGTCTGTGCTGTTTTACCGTGAAATTAATTAAATTGCGAAAATAAGTAATTATTGTATTTTTGGGGTACTTCGCATATTAATCAGGAAACATCTTTTGAGCTGTTTATAGTATTTTTTCTTTGTTTTTTTATTGTTGTTTTATTAATGATATTTGATTGAATTTAACATACGAATAATATGCAAAAATTTTTACTAAAATTGCTCATTAAAATCAAAATTAACTCAAAAATTGTTTAGTCAAAAATATGTTTACGATTATACCGCAACAGATTTTAATATTGAGGTTATCTTGAATACTAAATCAAATTTTCTCTCTGCAGATGATCTTCAGACGTGACTGAAAATTGTGTATTATCATTTGCAAAATGTTTTGACTGGATTGTTGGTTTTTGCTTGAAAAATGATTTAACGAAATTACAGAATGCATGTCGGGCAGGATAAAAAAACGCATAGCCGTATCGAACGGTTTTCTTAGTATAAACGCTTTTTGTTCGGGTTCGGCATTTTAAAACAACCAGTTCTTCGAGGGTTACTAACGAGTACGTGGTAGGTAGTTAAGTTTGGTGGTGCGTGCAACCCAGAACGAACACCCCAAATATGCTTCACTGTAGCCCGGATTCTCGAAATTCGCTCAAACTCAAGGTCCAACGTTGGCCTGGGACTTCGTGGAAGAAATCCTTGGCGAATATCGAAAATCCAAGACCGAGTGGGCGATACGGCAATACGCATAAACAAACATTTTTGTAGCAACATTTTCAACGGGGTAGAAGCAGAGGACAGGAAAGGATGCGACGGGGGAAAGTGTGAAAAACAATATTGAAGTCTGCGAGGCATGTCCTTCCGGTGCAAGGACGCTGCAATTGGAGATAAAGATACTTCTTCGTTTCGGTCGGATGTAGGTCGTTGGCGTAGTTTTGCGATTGCGCGGACCCAATGTTTACAACAACATCCACCACCGTGCTGGGACGATGGGATCGGTCCGTGTTGTTTGTTTTTGGACGCTTGGTTTCGCGGAATTATCCTATACACTGCTCATTTATCACGCACCAGTATCACTTCCACCTCCAACATCATCATAATAATCCGGACAATCGCTAGGATTTTTTTGTGTATTTATCGTCATTCCGTACGCCTTACTCAGCAAACTTCTAGAATGAGAGTGAACGATATATATTTTCCATGTCAGTGAATTTCACTAACTGTTTTTCCTTCTCGGAACTGGGAGCCATTATTTTCCAGCATACCCTAACTGTGTGTATGGTGCTGATCATTCCTCACGCAATATTTCTCTGTTTCGCTATCGGCGGGACAAATGGCGGATACCATTAAATCCCTTTCTTCCTCTTGGGAAACTTCTTAAGTAAAAAAATAAAATCAAAGGATATAATGGTTTGGTTTGATTGGATTCGTCGTGGTACCTTATGTTGCTATTGTGTCGGATTTATTATCATCCCTATAACAAATCATTAACGCGTACGAAAGACGTAAAGAATGGCTTGAGTAAACTTAAGTAAAATAGTTACTTAGGTTTGTTAGTGGTGGGTATTGCCATTATGTTTAAATTATGGGTTGTTTCAAGTATGAATCATTGCAAATAAATATGCTCTTGCAGATTGAACGCTTTGCCCCCAAACCCATTGTGAGGTAGGACTTGCGCATGCTCAGGCAATGGATTCTTGGAATATTGGTCTAGACTTGAAAAGACTCTGTTGCTGTGAAGATATGTACGCTATGATTGAACATTTTGCTCCATTATAGCTGCTGGCTTTGTAGTTTTATTTTTATGATCAATAATTCTTGGATGATTTCGCAACAACACTTGTTTTAGTCATTGAATCTTTTGGAAACTATTAAAATTAATGATGATTTCTGCCAGTGTCGTGGTCTTGTGCTTCAGCATTCCTTGTAATACATCATAATTGATGAAGCGAGTCTTATCTGAAATGCCACAAGAGCTGATTATTGCATTATGCGATTGAACAAGTCTAGTATTGCAGAATTTACTATACATGCACCAAGTGGATCGTTAAGTCAAACAGATTGTCATTAAATATGTTTTAGCGCACGTAGAACTTTTTCGTTACTGCAGTTTTTAGAAATAAAAAAATTCTTACTACATTTTGAATGTCTTACTATGTATTACTATGTATTACTATGAATGTATTAATGTATTTATTGCGGGAAAGAATATTTCACAAAAAAGTGAAGTGTATTTATCTTTTTTTCTATACTGAATGTTAAAATTTACATTTTTATTGTAGTGTGCTACTTATCTAGCGGCTTGTGACCGATCCTTTGTACTGTGATTCTTTTGTACTTCTTGAATGGAAACATTTTTTATCGTCCATTCGTCATCAATCATCGTTTTTGCAGCAATTTTGTTTTCCCTGACCGTTCGTACCACCAACAAGTCCCCTTTTGCCGACTTTCACCACCGGGACATGATTCGTCTCAACCGGTGGCATATTATTAGGGGGTTTCATACTAACCGTTGATTGATGCCGAACGAAAGGGCTCAAAAAGCAAAACAAAAGGAAGCGGAAAATCGGGTAATTACGGGCGGCGATTCATTTTCGCAGAATTGCCTGACCTTCTGCGTGCCTTGCTCGAGACAAAATTATCCCCATCGGGTTGCTGAATGTAGCGATCGGAAATTTTATTGCATTTTCGTGTGCATACATCATCTTCACCATCATCATTATATACTGTAATGTTTGGCTGCGTTCCCAGGAGATGTGGGACTTTCTGTACGTTTACGAGCGAATTCCCATGTTCTCCCGTTCGTCCTGAGGCAACAGTGCTCGGTTGGTGGAATGAGTTTCAAACTGCAATACGCGCACCAAATTGATGGATCGCGAATGGAGAAAAAGTTTTTGAAACATCACTAACCATGCGATCGATGCACTTAACAAATTATATGCTCTTTTCGACACTCATACACGTCATATCAGCCTGTTCATATGCGAACGGCTCTTGTTGATGTAGCCTTATGTTGAACGCTGATTGTGCACATTTACCCCAAAAGGGTACAAAATTTCCCTTCGCTGCTATCGTGAAACGGGGATCCTGGCACCGAATGTTTGCGAAGCCTTATCAAGTCGTGACAGAAATAGGTTTGCTAAAACTACAATAAAAACAAGAGTTGCTTTACTATATAACCTACAGAATGATGCTTACATGTTCGCTACAAATTGCCCTACCAACACAAAAAAAGCCTCTAGTTACCTCACGTCTCCAACTGGTTGTGAATAAATTGATTGAAGCTTTAAAACTGTTGTAGAAAAGGATCCGTTGCATTGCATTGCAATTCTATCCATTTTAGTTTATAAGCCCTGCACAAGCCGGTACGTTTGTATACCAACTCAAGTGCCTTTTGGGTAGATGCTCAAAAGTTATTTGTGGCACAGTGAAAACGAACTCACATAGATTTCCGACCAAAAACAAATGTAACGAGAACACCGGTGCAATATAACATCCCTGTGAGTATCAACATACAAACATATTTAAAACAGATTCTAAGCTTCTTAACAGAAATAGTACATGGGTTTAAACGTGTTTCGTATACTTACTTACTTATCAGTTCCGTTTATGGACGTTAAAGGTTAACACTCGTCAAATATTATTCGAAATGTTGCTTTCACAAGCCTTTCACAAATTGTTACTAAATTATATTTAATTCTAGAAGCGCCCATTTTTATAGAAACCTAACCAAACCTAACCAAATATAAAAATAATTGTTTGGTAGCATTTGACAAACCGAAACAAAACAAAGCAAACCGCCATTTATTCCGGAACTTTACACCCTTTCTTTTTATCCGTGGCACATGGAAATGTCAGCCCGAAAAGCGATTTGACAGATCATCATCATCCTAGTGAAGNCGCCCATTTTTATAGAAACCTAACCAAACCTAACCAAATATAAAAATAATTGTTTGGTAGCATTTGACAAACCGAAACAAAACAAAGCAAACCGCCATTTATTCCGGAACTTTATCATCATCCTTGTGAAGGCAAGTAGTAAATGCTTCAATTACACTGACAAATAAGCTTTTATGTAAAACACAAACTTTTAAGCCACTGAACCATGAGCGTTGAGGATTTCCTCAGAACTTAAAAACACAGACGAAAAGAGAAAAAGTGTTTGACCTCCGTGAGTGATCAAATTTAAGGAAAACTTCAAAACGTAACGGACACTTTGGATTGATAACGTTGTTTGAAAAGGATTTGAGTGGCTTAGTCACAGACAAAAGAATCAGCTTCGAAGGCTTTGCGGCGTTATAATGATATGGAATGATATATGAGATGTTTAAAAGTTTCCTGATTTTTATTTATTTTTTCGTGGTCTTTCGGTACCATAATATTATAAATGGCAACTACATCAAGTTTGTTTTGTTTATTGTTGCACCCAAGTGTGTCACCGTTTATAAATTTTATGTATTCTTTTTCCGAATTATTATCCGAATAAGAATATCTCGTCAACTTGATAGTATTGCAAGCTTGCGTTGATCATAGAGCCAAATGAGCGTTGTATTGCGTCGTGTCCTTTTATGTCGCTTTTCTCGTGATATTTGTATGTCCTTTTGCTGTGGTGAGGTATATTGCACTTGAAGCAAAAAAAACCATAATGCTTTTATGTGAATTGCCACACCATCCACCTTCTTCAAGCGAGTAACAATAGAAGCTAGAAGCGATTTCTACGATAGGGACGCTCAAAATTACATTTGCTTCTTGGAAAATCAGCACTTCTTTAGTCATTCTTCTTAGAACATCTTTTTTTCCATTCCATGGAGCAACGAAGAACGCAAGAAATATTCACTGGCTGGCTGGCTGCCTGTTTGCGAAGGGTTCCTAATTTTTGTGCTGTAAAAAATCTGCAACCATACCCCGACAACCGTCTGTGTCACTTCGCACGGAACGGTGAAATAGAAGGAACATGCAAAAGGTTGCTTGCTGGCAGCATTCTCTAAGGTGTTACGAGTAGATTATTGTCCTGATGGAGAGAAAGAGAGAGAGAGAGAACTCCCGGTTTGCTCTGCCACCAACACGGACAACATTTCCCGTATCCCATTTTGTAATTTGACGTGCAGCCGTACCGAGCACTTCACCGGTGTGATATTGTTGTTACAATGATTGGCCTTCGTGTATTGGATTGAATTCTGCCACCACGTTGAATACGCACTTCCCGGAAGTGAAGATGAATTTACTTTTTCCTCCTCCTCCTCCTTCCAGACTTTCCCTTCCCTAGTGTTGTTGAACTCAAAGTACCGCCGTGGGAATGGGTGGGGGGACACAATAATCTTGTAGCTCATTCATGCGAAAACTTGCCCCAAAGACAAAAGTTCCCCCAAGGTGAATGTAGTAATGCATTCGGGGCTGTAGATTGAATAAAAATGTGTTTGCCCTTCTTTGCGTCGTCTAAAATGCTTGAGGCAGCTTCAGATTGGTCAATGAAGCAATTCGTTGAAATTTGGTTAAGGCAACGTTAAGATTTAATAGATTTTCTAAGTACACCATTTATTAATTATGTTTACGAGAATGATTTCTTTCCCAAATAAATGTACTAAATGATAAGAAGAAAGGAATTGCGCAGTAAACTTAATACAGTTTTTAACAGTTAAAAAATTGAGAAAGTTCCTTCACTTTGGAAGTTATCATTATGAATAGTACTCTTATTAGTTATACAACAGATAACAACCAAATACTCAACATAACCTTGGCACGTGCTAAAATGTCGATTAGTTCCGCAACTTTGGAAAGGCTCGTTCGATCGAAGTTGAACCATTAAACCATATGAAACCAGACGAAAGAAGCCACTACCTCGAACGAAAAGTTAATACCTCGATCGGAAATAGCCCACATAAACTATGCAAATTTGGTGTAGCACAAATTTGATGGCTTCCCGGAAGGATTTTCCGTCTAGATTGATGAAAGGTACCACCACAGAGATGTCACATGTATGTATAGAGACGTGACTTTTCCTTTGTTCTTCCCGCTGTTTATAGCATGTTTCTTACATGTTTACCATAAAGAGCGTGATAGAGACCGAATGTAATGTTGCTTGTCTGTTAATTCAAAAACATTGCCTTAAATAACCACTTCTGCTTCATGTGTTATTCATGTTGTGGTTTTGCAAGAACTGCTGGTTAATGTTTCATCCATCCGGTTGGAGTAATCGAACTAATTTCATCCAGTTTTCCACAACTTCCTTTTGTCCATTTATCGTTCAACAATATATTTAGATGTATAGCAATGTTTGCGTGTGTTGTTAACTTCATTATTGTACTTTAATCAAACACACTGTGTTGCGTAAAAACGTTAAATCATCGGATGGCTTCGGATACGATTCGTTCCGCCCTTCCTCGAATTGTGCGAATGCTTAATGTGGCCTTCGTATAGTTCCTTTTTTTTTGCTCAGTTCCCGGAAACAGCACGAGCTATTTCTAGAAATTCCCAGGATTTGCAAAATCATTAGAAATCCTACATTTTTCCGCCCTTTCTTTCAAAGTGGGAAAATCTCGGATCTTTGTTGCAAAATCAAACCAGACCTAAACGAATTATTTCGAGCCCAGGAGGCGCATTACATAGGACATTCTAAAACATATTTTACATAAATCCCACCCTGAAGTATACGTGTAAAACACGTTCGCTTCCAAAACCGCAAATAATGTGTTTTACATGCTTTCTAAAATGTCGTATGAGCCAATATATTTTAATATGTATGATTGATTTTTTATCACCTATGATCACCTATGAGGGATTCTGCTAATTAATGCATGCTGCTAATTAAAAATTTTCCGCAACCGTGCACA
>STHC01000004.1:9857786-9891056 GCA_016254315.1 Anopheles parensis | reverse complement strand
TATGAGCCAATATATTTTAATATGTATGATTGATTTTTTATCACCTATGATCACCTATGAGGGATTCTGCTAATTAATGCATGCTGCTAATTAAAAATTTTCCGCAACCGTGCACATATAACTACGCGGCGTTTTTTTTCTTCTAATGATATTATAAATCAAACGTGTCTAACTTGATACTCGACCGATATGTTCGAGTTTAATGATGTATATATTATATTTCAAATAAATGTCTAATAATGATCATGTACAGTTCAATTTCTTAATTAGACGTATGAAAATATTTGCTTGAATAAATAATGAACAATATTTTCACATTGAATGAAAATGTTGGATCAATACAATATGAGGCCCTTTTAAAAATTTAAGAAAACATGCTCGATAGCAGCAACGATAGAGAGTACATAAATTTCTACGAAGACATGATGTCTGATAAAAGAAAAGGTAAATTTTCTACTGCGCCATGAATGAAGACATAATACTAAAATGGAAAGAATCATGTCGCCAACCTTTTCTTAGCATAACTTTTTTAATCTGCGCTGTTTAATAACAGAACGGTTTGGGCGTTTCAATGAGTATTTCACATACTATATTTAGAACTCTTGTTAAAGCATGTTTCAAAGGATACTTCCAACGAGAGGAATTTAGAAGAAAGAATGTGAATGTGAGAGGGTATGGTTTATTTTGCATGTATTGTTTCCCCCCTAATATATCCTAACACAGAAAAGGGAACGATGTTTCTATTTACAATGTTGATATTTTTATTAATAAAAAAAACTTTCGAACATTCATTAGCATTCTTGCTGGAAGCTTTGTGCAATAGTGCAAGGGTGCCACTTGTTTGACACCCTTGGGTTGAGCATCAACCATACCGCAATAAATAAACGGAAATGAAAAAAAAAGATTTCCAATCGGAACACGGTTTTTTTGCGCTTTTCAACCCAACCTGCATGCCACCGTTTGCTCAGAATGCTGACAGAACGGTATACGGAAGGGTTGCGATGCGGCAAAAGGCAAAATGGACAAAATAAATTGCATGTTATCCTCTCACACCGTATGGTAAAAGAGGGCAACACGGTGCACCAGCACGGTTCCCCCTTCATTTGTGGCGAACATAGGCGAGAGCTCGGGTTCTGTTTTGCGTTTTCCCGGTTCGTTCCCGGCATGGTTTACCGTGGCCCTCATGCCATTGCCGCCTGCAACACAAATCATTTTCCGGGAAATCAAACATCGGTTGATAGAATAAGCGAAGAGCTTTGCAAAATAATGAAAACGACCGATCCACCAACCCATCCAGCAATGAACTTCCTTCAACGTAACTCTTTCCATTACCGTCCAGTGCTGACGGTGCACATCCGCATGTTCAGTGTTATTATTTCTTGTATGTATTTAGTGACGCTTCGTGCTGTTTTGCTAATGATGATTCGTTTGTTCTTTACCACCTTTTGTTTTGTAGTGTTTTTTTGTGAGAGCAAAAAAGAGAGATATATAAAGCATTTTAATGTTTTATGTTATTGAACATGGAAGTGGTACAGATGTTCTGATGATGCAGTTTTTCCTCATCTACCTCAGCATGGAAAACATTTGTTACCGATCTCATTATTGGCCGTGTTTTGCTAAGATGTAGAATTAATCGAAACAATGCACAACAACCACACAATTTTGCGACTTGGATTTATCATTTAATGTTTAGTTGAAGTGTACTTCATTGCTTAATAGTACATCCGGCTGTTGGTGATCCCTGTCGGCTCTCGTGTCAACGCTGAATCATCCATGCGGGGGGTTTCCCATACGATGCTCGTGGCGCATCGATGACTATCTGTAAAATGTACGGGTGTTTCCTTTCTGCTTATTGTTTGTTTGTATTACTTGATGCTATCGAACATTTGTATTGTCTTTCAAAATAGATGTTTATCTTAAAGCATCAAAAAGCCCGTTAAAAGTTCAAAATTCAACACAGTAACGAAAATTACTGTAAATAGCTTATAACAAACGGATTATATAAGGAAACTTTTCATATTTTCTCTCTAACTGACTTGAAATGATTGAAATATTTTAATGCCCCTTAGTTTGTAGGAGCAAATTAAAAAAAAATCCGCTAGATTCTGATCACGAGAGCTAGGATGTCAAAATCGAATCCTCCTTGCCCCATGTTTGAACAATGTACGCAGTGTACGAGTATTTTCCTTAACTGCTGCACAGATGCGAACATTTTTTGTATTTTGTGGACAGGTTTATGATCCGAAAAAATGTATTTATGTAGGTGGATATTATATTATATTAGGTGGATTAAAATCAATAAAGATTCAAACCGCTTCGTTGCGCTGCTCCGATGCGACTGTCTGCGCACACCTTCTTAGCGCTATTGTTTGGGTTTAATTGCTATAATAATTATAGCGCGTGCCCGCCTAACATTTTCTTCTTCGCTCCTACATTTATAGCCTGCGTACCACGATAGTATCTCCTGTTTTGGTACGTTTTGTATGGATGATTCGAAAACACCATAAATTTTTCATTTTTTGAATGTCTTGAATCCTAGATCATGTCGAAAAATATTATGAATTTTTCAGATCACGTCATGTTGATCAATGTTTAAACAGCGTGTCCAATAGTTTCACATGATAACAACCACTAATTGCGAAATCTGTTAGTGTACGGTAGGATACAAATATGCTACTAACATTTGTACAAGATATACTAACCGCATATCTATTAAACGTACATAAAGAAGTGTATCAGAACTTATTAATCATTATTTTTGCATGAATGAAGGAAAGGTATTATTTCTTAAATTGAAAACAATAAAAAATATTAAGCATTTTTGAAGTACCTTGACCCTAGTTAATAAATTTATTGATTATTTTTTTCGCTCCAAAATTTTTGATGACCGCCAACGTTTGTAATAAAAATAAATTTAATTTAGAAATTTTAGAAACTGACCGAAATAACTAAGGAAAATAAGAATTTACATATCCTTTTAAAAATCAGGTAATGTACAAGGAAATAAAAAGCATGAGATGTTATTTCATATTGTCGATTATTAACCACGTTTCCTTCAATCTATAACAAATAATATTCCATTCCTGCTTTGTGTGGCGATTCTACAATAGAGAGAGAGAGAACAAAATTACACTTAGCCAAAAGTAATAATGCGAGGCAAATTTTGCAAATGCATTATGTTTTTGCCACTTTTTCATCGGTGTACCTATCTCATTAAAGCATCGAAACAAATGGAATAGGAAGAAGAAAGTTCCAAAAATACAAGACATAACACAATGCAAAAATGATCTGCTTTTTGTCCGTGTGCAGGTTGCACCGCTTCGTTGCATTCCGAAATAATGCCCAGTTTCAATACTGAATTTCCTGGATTCCCGGTATCGACAAAAATGGCGTGCCAGAAAGATTGGTCTTTTCCTTCCCAACGGCGTTCCACGAAATCGTCGGTAGTTGCAGATGATTGGGAAGAAGGTATCGCTGCAGTAATTGTAGTCTACCCCTAACGCACATACATACGTACACACGCGCACGCTCCTTTCCTTCTACGGGTGTGTTTGATGTTCCAGGATCCTGCACAAAATGGACCAAGGTACCAAAGCGAACAACAGCGCAAAAAGGTGGAAATTATCCGAAAAAAGGCCCATTCTGTACACGGAGAAGAGAGTTCTCAAACGGGAAATCATCACTGTGGTGTAGTGCCTAAATGGCTGACCTACCAGGGTCTTTTCGGTGGCTGCTGTTTCGCATAGAACCTGCTGGTAGGCCACTTGATTGATCTGCTTCGAGGAAGTTCTTAAGAATAAAGCATTCTCTCGAATTCTGTCGATTTCACATGTACATGTGCTGTGTCCTTGCCATCGTGCGCCCTTATGTGACGGTTGCTTCTCACCTATTAATTAAAACGACCTCACTATTTGAGCGACTGCTGCTTTTTGTGTGCACCAGGCTATTGAGATGTTTTTGCCTTTCCGTTGTCCCAAGGCAATACCACCGGGATCTCGGTGTTTGCATCTTGTCGTTGTTTTTTGGTTTGTTCGTCATTTGTTTTATTGTGCTGTGTGTTTCTAGTGTTGTTCCTGCACCCTCCGCGTTTACACACCATGTTCGTAAAGATTATCTCTTCTACAGCATTCCAAAGAATGCTAAAGCCTATGCTCCTTACAAAGCAGGTAAACTGGCGGTGTATACAATGCGACAGAAGAATCGATCGGAATATGGTGCTTTGAGAATGAAGAATGGCCCTTCTTGTGTCCATTCTTCTTAGGCCACACAATCTCAAGGAAGAAGGACGATGAGAATGATGACGGTGATGAAGATTTGTGCTCGAGATTAGATCCACCGGTAGGGTCGGGGACAAGGACAGAGGGACGGGAGTGTCCTCACCGAAGCTAGCCATCGGAATAACTTCCACTAGCGCGAGTTGTCTGCACCACATTTCATACGTGGTGGTTACTTCTTTCCGGAGTTTTTGGCATTCTGATGGTACAGGCATGATTTGCGTGTGTATGGTTTATGGGCTGTGGAATTCGGCAATCATCTGGTGGATACCTAGAATATACCTTTCCTGCATTGAGTGGTGAGATGGGATCAACAAGGGACAAAAACCAGAAATGAACAGTATGTTGGACATTTCCTGTGGACACCCGGGTAGCGTTTCCATTCTCTGGTGCTTTCGTTTCATTCAGTATTACTTCTATTCCATCTCAGTTAAAAGACAAAAGATAGATAGAGAAAGAGAGGGAAAGAAAGATTAATAAACCATTTAATCTATTTGCACATTTTCTTGCATATTTTGTTTCACGACCCAAAACGTCTAATGTTTCCCTTTCCATTCTTCGTTTCATTTCAGGTAAGATTTTTACGACACGAGAATCGATTGTACATGAAGAGTAAGCGCAAAACGGAATCTAATCCATCATAGCCTCCGCGTGCGTCGGTATTCATTGTTGTCACCGGTAGAGTTCCATCTAAAAAGTGGAATCCAAGAATTGGGGAATGTGACAATGCTTTGATGGACCAAAGGAGGAAGACATTATGTTGAATGTTTTTTTTTCTTTCTGTACCTTCCCGTAAAAATCTCACCTTCTCAAGCACCAAACCATGTCCAGTGCATGTGGACATCTAGTACCATCATGTACGTACGTCAAAGCAAATGCCGATCCAGCTACAGAAACAAGGGTAGTACTTACCGTGCGCATTTGACGCTCCCCCGGCGCCGTTGCTCAACCCCACCGGACAGTCGCCTGAGCCAATGTCCGCAAGACCTGCGGTATTTCTCACACTCTCCGAGATGATGCGAGATTTGAATGGGCAATATTTCCAGGAATCTCGACTATAGGTACGTTCCCTCCTGTCTGTACGCGTTCTTTCGTGTTGCACATTAAATAGTGTGGAAGCACCAGAAACGAGAACCTCAAACTGTTGGACCATAATCATCATCTTGGTGCAATCTTCTTTCAACGTTTTTTTTTCGTTCTCCTTTTGGGTTTCTCTGAAGTTTCTTCAGGGTCAAACCAAACGGCAAGAAAGAAGGAGACGTTAGAATTGGAGAAAATGGTCTCTTCTTGGTCTGGTTACTGCTCGCCGTTCTTTTGTTTTAGACCGACCGAAATACGAGTCGGGGGACGGAACCGGAGCATTAAACGAAAGCAAAACAACGCGCAACCCGACGGAGGACCGTTGAGCGCGCAGAAAAGGGTAACGATCATTTTGTTCGCGGGAAGACCCTCAAGGGAATTCTCGGACATGGCCCAAAGGGATGATGTTGCATCCATGGAAGCCAACCGTGTGTAATCGAGAGAGTGTTGGGGTTATTGCAAAGATACGTGTGTGTTTGTGTGATCTTGAGTCTACCGCAATAACTTCCCTGCGGTCGGAGTATTTTAGGTCCGATTTCAAAGCACATGACTCAACACATTCTGATGCTGCTGACAATGCCGAACATCCTTTACCGGATGCCTACCACGAAGGCAGGAGCGCAAAACTACAACCCCCATGGGATCATTATCTGCTGATAATGATGACAATCAGTTGACGCGCGTTGTCTCTTCGCATTTTTGTTTCGCGACCATTCGGTACGGATTTCTAACACACTCATGATAAAAAAGTTTGCACATCGCACATCCGTGATGGTCAGGACAGTCTGCATCACTGCCGACAAAATGGAAAGGCGGAATATCGCACATAAAATGAAACGATCCACAATGGGCACGAAATTCGACATAATCATCATCCATTTGACTGCGTTCGTTTGGGTGTAGATTGCTAATTTACTATTCCGTAGAATTGGTTCCACTTCTAAATTGACGAACCACTAAAGCTGTACGTCTGTTGGTATCATATCACCACAAGCTAATAAGCTAGTTATGATAAGTCAGCAAGAAAAGCCATAGTTAACAAACATTTTCGACATTCGCATCCACCAAAATCAGGCTGTGCTTGTTTGCACGCGAGTGATCTCTTGGGCATATGGGTGGGTATGTACTTGGCTGTAGTTCCCGAGAACGTCCCAGTGTTTCGTGGTTGTTTTAGAATTGTTGAAACCATATATTCAATATATGCCACCACCGAAACAATTGCTGCATGAGCAGTAAAATAAGAACACATTTCTGAGGATTTCCTTTCTCTTTTTATTATGCTTCTGTCTGTCTGGCCGTGGATGAGATTGACTTGCAACTACAGCCGTAAGATGTATACGAGACCGGCTCGGACCACACAAAAGATGCAGCCGGTATTCCCATGAGAGATTTCAAGTATTCCACGAATTGGGGGAAGCGTTTTTCGTCATGAAGTTATGAAATTCAATCCCCAGAAACGAGATAATGAGAGACCCAATTAGGTTTGCGACCTGCCAGGTCGTGATATGTAACCCCGTATTTTGGGTCCTTTTATTTTTATCGCTTCAAAACACTTGGCGTGTTTTTGTGGCTTGACGGTGTGGTTTATTTGAGGATGAGTCCAGTTGCCGTCAGTCCCGGGAAACATGAAGATTTTAAAGAAGAGTTAAATCCATCGGCAACATACGGATGTGTTCCTTCATGTTTTAATTGTCATGTCCAGTAGGTGGAAGAGAACCGTTGCACACACCGTCTGAATGAAAAACTGAAAGTACTTACTATTCTTGCTGTACACAGTAATTGTAACCCTTATTTTATGTACTTGCTTTAATGCACAATCCATTAGTGTTTTTTTCTAAATAGGCTTGTAGCGTTACACGAAACGGACCACAGGCTCATACTGTTTGTAATGGGAACGAAAAAGTTAGTCAGCTAATGTATGTATTGGTTTCCAAAATGCATCTACCTATCCAGTACGTTGTTGGAGACTACAAGGCTTTTACGTATGTCAAGCCGGACGCGTGTACCGGTTATTCGAAATCGAAAAACATATGAAACCGAGCAATATTAACAGTAATTAACAGCTTCTCAGAAAATCTGTCCCATCATGTATAGCTGATGCTGGCCAGTCGGCCGTCCAACTTGTCGAGTGCTTTGACAACTGTTACAAAGAGCTTGGTACACTTTCGCACAACAATCTGGTGACCTTTCAGCATCGTATACAGCAAATCAATTAGATGAGCTTCATGTACATTTGTGAAGGTTTTGGTTTTTAATTGCGGTACGGCAATTATGCAATCGATGTGGATGACTTCATTTCGGAATGACATTATCCATGTCTTCAATATCACTTCAATATTAAAAGCTGAAATTGCATTCAACAAGTTGAAATTAAGATTGAATTCTTGTGATCCCTTGTGTTTCAGGCTTCGGCTTCGGCTAAAACTACTATTAGTAACCGAACTATGAATGTGAACCAATAAGTAACAGATACTCAATATATCCCCTGTACGAAGAAGAGAGTAGATGTAGTTGGAAAACTTGGTCACACACCAGCTGTGTTTGAGAATATGACCTTGAAGATATTTTTACAACTGACTTGTCTTGTCTTCTGCTAGCTCCCAACAAACAATCTGTGTAATTGGTACAACTGAACTCCACCCCCTAATAACCCAAACGATTCATAATAAGCACAACTTGAAGTAACGATGCAATGAAGTAGTTTCAATAGTGGCTCCCACTAGTGATGAAGAGAAAAATATCGATCGACGTCACAGTTGGATGGAACTTATCTGAACGCTGTGCATAGAGATATGGCGAAATTGATGCCCGTTTCAATTCCAAGGAACCTTACCGTTAGAAGAAATCGCTTTCTTCGCCAAATTACACATTGTTAGATACCGACTGCGTGAGGATTACAGAACGCCGGAAAGAGTGTAGAGATCATCCGATATGGTTGGAACCACTGGATAGAAGCGGTATAAGCGCATGCGTACGTCAAGTGTTTACTGTACTGCATTCCCAATGTTGTTAAATTGGGCAAATGTGTTTTTAAGAAGTGCAAAGGCTGCTTTACCCACCCCCCGCTGTACCAGCATAATTTTTCCGTTGAAGAAATCGCGCAATTCTTTAGACGAATATGTGATAAGTCACGGCGGTACCTTGTGCGTTATCAGACACGCTCGGAACGTACACAACGTTTGATTCGAATTTTACTACGAAACGATAACGCCAATCTTTTACTCGGACACGGCGGCATCTATCTATGACCGATGTGTGCAAACGCAAAAATTCCGCGAAACAAATTATAATCGCCATTGCTGCTTACAGCCGCTCGCAATGGGTTTAGTGGTCGAAGCATAAGGTCATGAGATCACGATAGCGCACGAATCAGAAGATGCATTTTTTTGGTTAACATTTTTCTTCGTTGAATAGCATTTGTATTACTTAGCTAATTATAAATTTCCAACAAACCTCATCATCTACCCTAATAAAGACTGCGTTACGTACGAGATGATACACCGAGGGTGGCTGCTTTTTTTTGCTAACCGGTTACTCGATTCCAGGAACGCCTCCACACACCCTCGTCCAACAAACGATCCATGCGCTGATCTGCGCCACTGCTAATTAACTCGTTAGTTATAGCTTTCCGATCGTAACGATTGCTTTACGGTGGTGTGAGAGATAGGCACACCCCGGCAGAGGGGGGATCTCGGGCTAGAATTCTGCATTACACACGTCTTTCAACAGTCGGCATCGGGGCGCCAGTTGACATTGAGGTTTGGAGAGCAGAAAAAAGGTAGTTCGGAGAGATTCCTAAGAATGCGAGCTGCACCTTGTTTCGCTAGCTTAGGATGGTAGTTACACGTTCGTAAAAATGATATCCCTGACGGTGTTCGGCAACACAGGCAAAGCCATCATTGCATATCCCTCTTATTGTGGTGTTGCCGCTAGTTCTGCCCGCAATAGCAAACGAGTGGGCAATGTCCGCCTGCAAGTCTCAAGGTATGCTTACAACAGGCGAGCGAGGCGACGGTGACCATTGTGTCAGGAAGCGTTCGATCGGAAATTGGATACCGCCGCCGTTTGAATTCTCTCGATCGGTTCCCTTTGAACCACCACGAAACCCTTCAAACAAAGAACACTGCCTGCTGTTTTGGAGACATTCTTCCCAGAGTTGGGAGTTGGAGCAAAAAAACAGCAAACCTTCAATTTTCCGCTGCTGCTCCGGATGGGTGTTTACGGAGATTTTCTCGTTTACAGATACCTGGCAAGTATTGGTAATGTAAAAAAAGAGAATCCCCATGTTATTAGGACCACTTTGAGACAGCTCACCTGCCGCTACGTTTTCTGCCAGCACCACGTATCCAATCTGCCGACACAAGGCTTACGAGGGGAAATATCGGGTTACCTGATGCCGTGCGTGCTAGACCCACACAGGAAACGAATGTCTTTCACTCATTGACCGTCATTATTGGCACCGAAAGTGTCAACTTAAAGACGCGGAAGGGGCTACATCGTGGAGCGGATCAGAATACCCTCTCACACATTGTTTGTTTGGTGGCTGGTGAGAAGTTAACCCAATCCCCCTGACAGACACATCATAACAGAAGCGGCTGGGTCTTCTACCATTCCCAACGTCACGGCGAATGTGGCGAAAAGTAGTTGGCAAACAGTAACTGATGTAATCGGATCCGTCCTATTTCTTCCTGACCCCACGGGCTATTTCGCTGTGTGTTACCATTCGTTCACCGTGCCGATTCAGTACCATCACCTGAGCCATTTACCGAGGAGGAGTTGGGGAAAATGATGGTATGCATCACATTATGCAGTACCGTCTAAACCTCAAAACCACCAGATTCCATGTCCAGCACGTACGCTGCAGGATCGGGTTCCTGCGATGTGGTGGACAACGGTGGTTTCTGGATCAAGTTCCAAATCTCACACTTCTCACGCTTGCTTTCGTGTGCTTACTGTGTATCAGACAATACAAAATGATTCGCTCACCGCTGCCGCCACCCCAAGGTTGATGACTGACGGGATTTTTGGATTGGCATCTGCTTCGTCTGCGTTCGACGACGAAGGTATCCGCACATGCCGAGAGCTCACGAGCTGTGAGGAATATTTATTTTCATAACAGAATACTTGATTCGCTATCAAGTGGAACATTATGGTGCTCCATTCGCTGGAATCCTTATTAAATCCCTTTCCTTGCTATTGTCTTGCTTTATCCTACAAACTACTTACGATCTCTTTGCGTTATGGTTCCAATGCAATGCTCAGCACACACAAACAACAAAGCTCAGTAAACTGTTCCGTCTGCCGATGGTAGATTTCCCGGATGCAACGATGGGATATTATTGCATTCGAATTGTCGAAACAAAACCAACCAGCAAGCAACTATCATAATAAGACCATTTCCCAAGGATTGTTATGTCGCGACACGGGCCACGCATCTTGCGCCGCGGAGAATTCCTTGGAAAGATGACGGACAACCGATAACGGGGGAACACGAAGCTGCAAAAAAATGCCAGCTGACGATGCGGCAGCATATCACCCTTTCCTCCGGATTCGTATATTCGTGTAGCATCGAATGCAAATATTCTACGCAAATTCCAACTTCTTCCGTGCAGTCTGCGATAGGAAATGCAGGACCCATCTCAACATTACTATGGCAGAGATGCTTCAAAGCGTTGGTGTCCGGTGCCCTTCTACAAAGCGGCTACCAAGTGGGCAAATTCTAACTTGCTTTATGTGTTTTTTTTAGCTTCGTCCTCGTGTCCCAGTGTGGATGATGCCGCTAGAGCGGTTTCACGGCCGAATGGGCCAAACTCCCGCTGTATGGCATGCGGCTTTTGTTATTTTGTCGCGGTGTATGTTTATTATGCAAATCAATGCACAAACACCGCACGGCAAGGCCTCTTAGTTTGTTTGTGTGTTAGGTGCCTGCATATGAATGCTGAACAGAGTTGAATACTGTCCAGGCGGTTGGCACTTCCTTCGCTTCGTGCAATTTGTGTTGATGCAGAATTGCATCGTTCCGGGATGATAATGGCGGTGCTGTTTGGACGAATCATTTTCTACGTTGCCATGCGGGTGTTCGAGTTGCTTAATGACACAAAAGTGTAACCGTTTAAACTAATCAAAATGTTCAAAAGCATAACATTTCAGTGCATTATCACTAAAATGAAGCGAAAATATATGCCTAAGGAATAAGACCAACAGATTAAGTGCGGAGGCTAGTATGCATTAGAAAAATGGCAAATTTATTACAAAAATAATATTTATAAGTATTAGAGAAGTATTGTTGATTAGGTAGAAAGAATATTTAAAGTAACATTAGAGTTAGTTGATAGAACTATGAGATTGATTTTTTTAAATTTCAAAATTCTTTTTCTTCTGGTTGCCATAATGACCTATCATAATTGAATTAATTTTTGCTGCGAAGCAGAATAATCAATCCTTACTATGGGAGAACGATCGGGACGAGATTTTATAACAATACTGTCGTGCAACACCCTCCATAATCATAATATTTTTGGTCTTCAGGTTTTTGGTTTAGTTTGGTTCAATATTTTCCAAATAAGCTTTTTCTTTCCGCGACATTATCTACGGTTGTAGATGTGCTTGATCTCTTGCAAAATTCTGCATAAATTTTAGAACCATATAGAAACTTTCAGTGTGCCTTCACATGTAGAGAACTGGATGGTGTTTGCCTTCGCATCGCTGTGGAATATTTGCTCTAGTAACGAATTTTCCACCAACAAGCAAAAAACGATATGTTTTAAATTTCCATATTTTTTCTGCAATCAATAGAATCGGATAGATGGTTTAGGAAACTGCACTCTCATGTACGTGATACGTGGTAACTGAGTTTATCTCATTAGATTAATTCTTGGAATCGTTTATTTTCATACCCGGTTCACGAGTATGGCCACGGTTTATGAATACGTAGAAATACATCTATACGCAAATAGCTGTATACGGGTAGATAGAAGATCAATTTATTTGCTGTTTTTCAATCGAATTATATTTCAATAATACAGTTTCATATCGGTACGATGACAGCATTACAAAATGTACCATAATTAGTTTTTTACAGTGACTGCACATCAACGGGCGAGTGAGTTTACGAGGCGTCGGCATGTTTCTATCTCGTAACAAGTACAGTTATAGAACATTCGTAGTATTGAAGCTCATTCCTATACCTGATATAATAATTGATTTTGAGAAACCAATAAACTTCCCATAATACAATGCATTTCGGCACTCAAATGATGAAAACAAAATTCAAATTCCCGAAAACCTCTAGCACGAATTAAAAAAAAAAAGAACAAACGAACAAATCACAAACAAATAGAAACGCTAACCGATGAGCTTTCTAGCAGCGTGCTCAAATTACTCTAATTAATTAGTAATACTACCGGCAATGGAAGATACCCGATACCCGAAATCTCGAACCATCGGCATAACTGGGAGAAAAGACACGAAAGCGTACGAGAAGCGGCTGTCGTATGCTTGCAATTATAATTATGAAATTTATATGCCCTAGCTTTTGAGAAGTTGTGTTGTTCCTGAGTTTTCCTATTTTTTTTTTACCTTTCGTTTTTGGACACCCACCAGTTCGTGGAACTCGCGCAATGAGTATGATAAATCATTATTATTTCAACACGACAAATTATACGCTGCGAAGCGGGGGATGCAAATTGGGGAAAGTGGATACACTTCACGTTATGTTATTGTTGTTTCTTGTTTTCTTTGTCTAGAAGTGGTGTAAATTTTCCAATCAAAGCACATACACACGTGCAAACACAGGATTAAATATCGGAAAATCGACGGTACCATCATCGTAACGCTTTTGGTTTGCGTTTTTTGTTTTCTGTTTGCACGCACTTAAGGACCTTTTTGTGATTTATTAAATGTGTGTGTTTTTTTTGTTGTTGTTGAAAGCCTGTGATTGAAAAAAGGCGATAATTGACCAATTGTGTTAATCGGGATGCCCGTAACAAGATGATACATACGTTGTGCATACTTTAACATGTACATCGGTTCATGTACGGGAACTTCGTTTAAAATTAATGATTATTTTATGATACGAAATTGCTATGTAATCCTTGTGTAATCCTTTCCAGTACAGTATGATGAAAGCTTTTTTTAAAATAATCATTCCTTCTTTGTTTCTAGGTTCAAAAACAATCAACCACATCCATGGAGCAATGAAGTTTCATCGTTCATCGTGTATCCGGAGGCCGCCAACCAAACGATCTACAGTCGCACGCTGGAGAAGAATGACATCGGCAACTACAGCTGCATACTGCGAAACGAAACGCACGCAATCAAACATGAAATCGAACTGCGGTTACAGGGTAAGACAACCTGTTCACTATACAGACTGCACATTCTCCATTATCCGGAGCGAACACGCACCAACTAAGCGGGCAAATGTTTGCTTTATTTATTTTAGATAAATTGGACAACCCGATGCCTACCTTTCGGCCAAAGGATCTAATGGTGAGCGTGGGCGAAAGTGGCCGATTCTACTGTGAAGCGTTTGTCGGCAACCTTTACCTGCCGGACGCAACCAACGAGATCGTATGGAAAAAAATGTTTGACGACCGTCCGGAAATGGTTGAAGATAGTACGCAGGTGAACGTGACTAGGTAAGCGTGCTTTTGGCTACAGACAAGGAGTTGCACATCAGTGCAACCATTCACGGATGACGATGATGCTTCTAATGGCTTTTAATTGCTCGAACGAAAGAGATAGTTAGAGGGAGAGAGAGAGCGATAGATTGTTCATTAACGAGAAAGTTCTACTGCTTCCAACACCATTAGTGGATTTTGGATTAGTGCACTTTCAAGCGTTATGGTCGATCATTTTCCACTATAAAACCGTCAGACGTATAATTACAATACACGTACGCTAATACTTTAGCATCACGTCCTCTTCAACGGCATCACTAACCTTTTCGCCGTTTTCTATTCTCGGTTCACAGGGAGGAAGGACAAATCATTGGATCCTATCTGCGGATACCGAACATCCAGACGAAACACTATGGCCGCTACCGGTGCCAGATAGTGTCGGGCAATTCGGCCCAAAAGCTTAACCTTAGCGTGCTGCTCTCGCCCGTTGAAGTGACGGCAATAACGGACACTCAGCTGTCGATGCTGGTCTACGTAATGGCAACACTGTTGCTAGTGCTAGTGGTCCTGTTTGCCTGGATCTGCCGGACGGTACAGCAACGCACTAACAGCAAAAAGGATAACCGCTGCTCGGCCCAATTCATTGCGAACAATGAGCACGATAATGTGTAAACTGTTGAACTGACCGAACGAAACAAATGCTGTGTTTATACGTGTATGTGTGTCTATCTAGTGGCCACGATTAGAGGCGTTTCATTCGAACGAAACACTGAACTCAAACGGTAAAATTCGAACGATACAGTTAAAGCCGACCATTGATGGTTCCATCTTGTGTGTACTGATTAGGCGAAGGTATAGGATTTTCTTTAATGAAAGCTGATTTCACAATGTTTCCATCTCTCTCCACAAAGCCACATTTAGTTTTCGTGAGACAGAAAAGTCTCAATGTTTGTATAGTTAGTATTAATGTAAAAATATAAAACGAGACTCAATCGATGGAAGAAAATGTAATTTGCAAGGAGAGAGAGAGAGAGATAGATACATTCCACATGCGGTCTTTTGTTTGTTCACCTTCGCGATACCAAAACTGGACACAATTTCACTGATAAAATCTGACGCTGTGGTATATCAACTGTATCTATTGAACAATGTTCTATAGCGCAACAAAAAGGAGGTACAGAAAAGATGCTGTACCACTGTACTCCCGAGGTGCGCGAGATAAAATCTAGCTATAAAACATCCCCCCTTCGGCACAAATAGCGAGCCCCACAAAACTGCATTTAAGAAAGTATTATAAATGAGTTTTGCTAAAAGCAATCACTAGGTTTAATGGCGTACTGAGGAAGGTAGAAATTGTAAAAAAACAGATAAACCTCGATGTGCTTATTACCACTGTTGTTGGTGTATAGAAACTAACGCATAGAAAGGCAGCAACAAGATTATGCTTCAGGAAAAAAGAATATCTTTATGCTACCTGTCGATTATATGAAGAAAACAAAGAGCTGCAATCAGTTGTTATTGTATATCGGGATGGTTTGATCTACTAAAACACACACATTGTATACGACGCTGTAACAAACGAATAACACAACACAAAAGTATATGCGCATCATTTATACATACGCGAACGGTCCAAAGGAACCACTTTACAAGAAGAAAAAAAAAGATACAAAACACTATTAAGCTAACTATAGCAATAATCAAAAGTCCTACCACTAATTATTTAAATACTATTTTCACTTCTAGCGTTGATAAAACATGGGAAAAGCATACATGCACACACATATACATCCAGAAGCTAATATTGTATGTGTATGCATGATTCTTGTGTATTTATTTGCTAGCCGTGTGCATGTTTGTGTATATATAATTAGAGACGTGACCGTTTATCCTTCGAAAGGATACAAAGGAAATCACAGGGACCCATCCATTAAGCAAGTGTGTCCCTGAGTATTCCATTTGTGAGATTAGCGATTGTAATTGTAACGAATAAGCAAACAAACATAACACGTGGACGTCAATGTGTTCCATGATCTTGGGGGATGAAGAGCTTGATTTAACTGTTCCGAGATGCGTACACACGCTGGAGGTGATCGCTTAATTTAATGACACTTATTTATTTACTCTGCGGTTGCGCATGTCGAGAAACTCTGTACTGTGTGTGTGTGAGAGAGATAGAGAAAAAGAGAGAAAGGAAGAGAGAGAGAGAGAGAAAGCGAGCTAAACAGATGACAGTGACTAATTGTATAGCTACTTAAAAAGATGTGAACGAAACGAACGAAAAGAATGAACGAGCGTCAAGAACGCGATAGCCACCACGATTAAGTTTTTTTTTGTTTTAGCACTTTAGATAGTTTGTTTATTGTATTTGTTTTTTGGAAATAAATAAAAGGGTGAACACAAAATCAATTTTTAATTTGCAGCCGATACAAAGGAGAAGGTTCCAATTGTCTACAGCAAATTAAAGCAGACAATTTTATTTTAAACGATCTCGGTGTACAAATAGGAAGGTTTATATTTCTAAGATGCTTTATGTTAGATTTCATCATTTTTTTCTTTTGCAAAACATCCTTACTAAATGTGGTGGTTGACGAACGATTATATAGGCCCGCAGAGAATGCATTCGTTTGCCAGTGATAACCCAAAACACAAACATCTGCGGTTGACGCGTAAAAAAACACCCCTCTAAACATCGATATATGAGACTAAATCGAATTTAATGAACCTTTTCCTACCGTTAGCGTCAAAACATAAAGGCGTATCATTCTGTGAAGACTAATATACATACATATAAAGTATAATAAAAACAAGGAATGCTATACAAAGTAAACGAAAAAGTTATCAGCTCTTCTACGATGTAAGCTACTTGGGGAGATTTTGTTGCTCTGCTTTCTACATGTGGTCGGAACGATTAAAGTTGAATCTTGACCACGGTGTATAGGCGCGTTGGTTTGGCGGTTTGAACTCTGTAGTTGCAAATATTCGTCGTACTGGTATTCTTGATAACGAATATTATCGACTATTAAACCCACATTTATTAAAGAAAAATAAACTGTCTAACATTGTCATACCCGGGCCATGTTTATACCAAAATGCGAATAATTGGTGTTTTTATGTTGATACGTGAGAATATACAACGCGGAAAGACGATAGTGTGTGTTATGAAAATTTCTTCTAGTATTAATTACAGTGATAATTCGAGACACGAGTCCCCTGAGATACAACCACGAGGATACGAGGATTTTCACCTTACATCACTTTACACGATCTGCATGCAACAAGAATGTTGGGGTCGTGTGCATCGACTACGGGGGCAACCAGGAAACCAAAAATATTGCTAACCCTCGTTGTAAACAATAGAGATGTACAAAGAAGGTGTTTTTGGGAATTAGAATTGATTAGGATGGATTACCACTGTAGTTGATTATAGATGACTTCCTTCGTTATTCAGAACTGTGCCAACTTAAGAAAATTCAAAAAATACCCGTGGGAACCAGTGGAAAACTACAACGGAATACTTGTGAAAAACTTATGGGAACGCCGGGGTTTCCGGAAACTCGTCACGATTTTCCAGTAGTTTTCTATGACAATTACAGCCGCACATATTGTTTATATTGTATTACAGTTTCATGACCGTGGGAACAGATATTTGTTGATAAAAAGATTTACTAAATCACGTAAAATATCGTCGTTAATAAAGTTTGCTTATGCATAACAATAATTCCGTTACTTCTTCAGGGGAAGGAATGTGACATTTTCGAACGATGCATTCGAAAAATCTCCAACTTCGAAAATGTCACGTATTTGACGCATACAGAAAGTAAAAAATAATACCAAAACATAAATATTAACAAACATTATTCATATAAATCTATACCCACATTTAGCATCGGAATAAAGGCATTTTGCGTGTTGGTTAAGTGAAAAGCATGTTCCATACGTACAGTAATTAACCACTCGCTAACAAGTTTGGCTAACAAAACATTTGTAGCGTCGCATCCACAGCTGTGTGCCAGTTCCAGCTGTTCCGTTTTTCAATCCCCTGGCGAACGGGAGAAAACGGGCGATGTAGTTCTCGAGCCGTACGTCATTCATAAAACGGAAACAATCTTCATCCTTCCTAAACACGGCTGTGAAATGTTTTGCTGTCTGAAGAGTTGCCTGAACGGCGTGCTGCCGGCACAGTCCGTGCACATCACGAAAACATCAAACCCGGTGCAACTGGACTCGTCACATATGGGTGAGTAGCAGTGCGGCATTAAGCGAACTCTTCTCATTGATGGTTGCTCACACTGTTCACTTGCAGGTCACGAAGTGGTTATAATTAAAAACGGATTGCGAGCATGTGGAACTGGTGGTGTGTTAGCGAATGCACCGCTCGTCCAGTCCAAATCTTACTTTGAAGTGAAACTACAACAATCGGGTCATTGGTCGATCGGGCTTGCTACGCACCAGACGGACCTGAATCAATCGGTCGGTGGGAAGGACCGCGAATCGTGGTGTCTCAATTCAAACCACCTCGTGCTACACGGTGGCGATGTTATCTATCGCTTGGATGCCAGCAAGGGCGCTGGTGTACCGAACGGGGGTCAGAATTCACCCGGTCACACCGTCACCTCCGGCACGGTACCAAGCGAACTTGCATCCGTTACCGCACCAGCGTTTCCTGCGCCCGGTAGTACTACTGGCGCGGACAGTGGTTTGCCACAGGAAGGAGACACGATAGGCGTCGCGTACGATCATGTGGAGCTAAATTTCTACCTGAACGGAAAGAATTTGAATGTGCCGGTGCTGAACGTGCGGGGAACCGTCCATCCCTGTCTATTCGTTGACGATGGTGCAATCCTTGATATTGTGCTGGACAATTTTGCGTATGGTCCACCGCCCGGTTTCGAGCGCATTCTGGTCGAACAGTCGTTGCTTTGATTTCTCACATCTAGTGCTGTTGCTTTAGTTAAGTTTAAGCCGCTCTCGTTGAAATCAATTAATGAACGTAACTAATCTCTACAAACACTCTCCACACTACCTGCTCCTTTCCTATGGCTGTTTTTCTGATAATCTATCTATATAAATTTATTACTTCCCATTCCTTTTCGCTTTTCGAGTTACGTGGGTTACAATATCGTTATTAGTGCATGTGTGGAAATGAACAATTTTGCTAAGGAAACGTTTAGACCGAATCAGTAGAACAATCGGTAATACACGGCAAAAAAAAAACACTGTACCATGTGCCTCCGACACACAGGACTGATAATCCAGTTATGGATATTGTAAGACACATAGCCACAGCCACAAGGCGAGGCAAGTAAGAAAGTGAAGATGCAAATTGATCTATTCCATGCAACTAAACGGCTTAAATTAATCCAGCGTCTTTCAGACACAGACTCACAAGACAGGGACTAATAGAAGTAACAATTCTATAAAAAAAACCTTTTAATTTCCCCACATTCAAAGTGTCGAACACAAAGCATAGTAATAATCACGTTTCATGGCTTTACACTATCTCTTACTCATTTTCTGCCTAAACCGTTTATGGAAGTGGGTTTTCCATCTCTTCGTTTTTCCGTAACAACCATAAAACGCTTTGTACTGATCTACATACATATTTACGCAAAAAAGGAATGTATAGTATGGAACCAATTGAGAAAATCGGAAAAAATATACATGAAGATATTTATTAAACATGACAAAACCTTTCAAGGGAATTTAATTTTTGTAACGCCAAATCCGAAAGTGACTGTATTTAGACAGCAAACAGTATTGTTACTGTTTGGCCGGACCGGGTTCAAATCCCATCCGGACCGTTCCCCCGTAGCAAGGACTGACTATCCGGCTACGTGGTAAAATAAGTCTAGTAAGCCAGAAATGGCCGGCGTGACCTGTAAGGTCGTTAAGCCAAGAAGAAGAAGAATATTCGGTTAAGGGTACTATAATTGTATCGCCCGGTATCATTTTGCTCTAGAATTCATCTAGAACGCCGCTAACAACATTTTTGTCACATGGAATGTAATGAGACCGTTAATTGTATTTTGTACACTTTTAGCTTTGACGTTTACAACAAATATTTTCTGCCGCAGAGTTCAGATAATGCTGAACAAGATGCACGTGAAACGCAGATTTGTATGCGCTTTGAAAAGTAATCCCAATTAATGAGGAAATTGAGGAATGAGGCAAAGAGCCAAACTTTTAAAAAAGTGCAGTTTTTTCACGAGGATTGGGATTTCGCGAGGATCACGAGTGAAATCGCCTCAAATGTAGTTTAGATTACAATTAAGTTCAAATATTTTTTTTAAGTTGGTGGTGGGTAGGATTTAAAATTATCTAGTATTAGAATTATATTTTTCGCTTTCGTAAAATTTATCTTAGATTAACTCTTAAGGTAAAAACAAAAATCATACACGTGGCTGACTAAGCTGCCAACACAATAATTAAAAAACCTTGAAAAGCATACGTGCTGGGACTTGTGAGAACATAAATGTAAATGTAATTATTGTGAAACTCAACATCGGAAAATAAAATTAATAATAATAATATACAAATATTTTTTGTGGAAAGGTTTCCTCAAGCTGTAGCTGGATCGAACGATTACCTTTACCTTAGCTCGTTTTTCGACATCATTTCTCTTGTCTTTAAATTTCAGCATTAGGTTAAGTTTTGGAGAACTTCTAGCGTACAATCTGTAGTTGAGTTAATCAATGTATATCAGGCAGGATCACTGCCAGCGCCACAAATATTTTAGTGTTTATCTTGTTAATATGTATCCTGAGGATGCCAAAACAATCTCCAAACGTACGTACGTATCTGGATTATTGGCCTTGTAGATAATGTTACAAGCCACAAGTCTCGGATGACTCCTTCTAACGACATTTTAAAAATAGCTAAAGAAAGCTTGTTCATAGTTAAGAATGCACCTTCTTCTTGCACTGATAAAGAGGAGTCGGGCAGTGTTTTTCTTATAAAGAGATAATTTCTTCGAGGCTTCGAGGCAAGTTAGGCGCACTTTACAATAGGTACTTCGAAAAAGGCGCCTTAAAGCGTTTAGAATTTCGTACATAATTAAATATGTATAAAAAAAAGTCGACTCACATAAAACGTTTCATGAAAATGTACTCCTCCTAATTTATTTTGGATCGCTGTAACTCATTTATTGTTTTGTCCTTTTTTATTTATAGTTTCTGAAGATGAGAAAAAGCTGTTCTCTCATGTATGTTATTCATTCCTAGAGTCGTAGCATCGTCAAAATGATTTAAGGAAACAACATCTCAACAAAGCATTAACACCATCAAAATGTCTTCGGTTTGTTGAGGGATCAATAACTCCATAACTTATTGCAGGATTTAATTTCTCTTCTGGTCATTTAGAAGCTCAATTTTCATTACCAATTCCAATCCTACTCTGTTCGTCAACCTCACAACCATTGGCAATTGGCAAGCCGATTGGCAAGCTTCATCTGAGCTCGTAATGCTCGGATGGATCCTCGTAATGAAGGGGTGAATTGTATAATTTATTTTGTTTTTTTTTCTATGTGATGGTTGTGCCCGCTTTAAGAATGTGTCTTTTTAAGTGTCTAATGCTTTGCTTTACGGTGACAAAGAAAGTATGCACTGGAGCCTGTTTTTCTCACATCCTTGCTACTATCATATGGCTTAGAAAAACAAATTTCATATCCATTCAGCGCCTACAAACGGAATATGGCGCTATGATGAGAAAGCATTTGTTTGTGATGACTAAATTATGCAAAAGGCTACTTCTTACCGAAACCATCAGCTCGAGAAATACAGCCTGCACCTTATCACTCTGCGCCTTTTGCCATGGGAGGAGCCACACATGCGGCCCATTGAGCGGACGATCCCGATGGTCGCTTCTTCTGCCATGTTTGGCATAGCAATCGGTGTCCTTTTGTACGAACCCCTGACGTCTGACCGTTTGATACACGTGCAACCGTGTGAGTGTGTGCTAGTATTATCCTTTTGCACTCGCTTCCCCAGTTCCGCCAGTTTCGGACACAACAAAGCAATTTGGACGCGGGCAGAAAGTCACTGCCGTCATGTTAATACTGAATCATTCTCCAACGTTATTTTTCCCTCAATATCCTTTATCATTCAAAGGTAACAGCGGAACGGTATCGAGCAGAAGTCATGCGCGGTGCAATATCGGTCGGTTCCGAAACCACACCTACTTTTAAAAATGGCACCATGTCACTGCACTGAAGGGATAAGTGTATACACTCGGAAGCGACGGTTGGTCTCCTGTCATGGCAGGGGATGGAGATTCGATCAGACCGACCAGGATCGTCTGGTCGGAGGTCAAACCCCAAAAACTCAGTCGACAAGCCGTACAACATGCGCTCGAGCATCAATTGCACGCGGAACGTCAATCGGAACGGCAAGCAATTGTTACTAAGAAGCATCACCACNTGGAGATACGATCAGACCGACCAGGATCGTCTGGTCGGAGGTCAAACCCCAAAAACTCAGTCGACAAGCCGTACAACATGCGCTCGAGCATCAATTGCACGCGGAACGTCAATCGGAACGGCAAGCAATTGTTACTAAGAAGCATCACCACACAAGCCAGGACATTCCGGGACGTAGTGTATGTGTGTGTGTGTGTCTGTGTGCGGTAGTTGGTGTGATTGTTCAGTGTTGTTGGAAAATGTTGTACGCTCGGCTAGCGATTGATCAATAGGGCAAACATTATACTCACAACTGTACATCGTAGAAGATCCAGCAGGACATTCCGTATATCTAGTGCAATCCGTAGTTCTTTGGTTCTTTTACCACCTGGTAAGTGTGATATGTGAAGTTTCTCTAGAGTTGCCAAAATTTCCGTTTGCAGTGCTTTTCCAAATGTATTGGACTTTTCTGGATAAGGTGGAAATTATGTTAAGTTTTTATCAAAGTTGTAGATTATCTTATTAAATAAATTTATATTTTTTAGTAGATAGCCAATCGGTTCGTTAGTAATTATTTAAAATATTGTTACGATACTTAAAACATTAAGTAATGAATATTGTTTCACAAGTTAACAAATTAACAAATATGAAAAAAATGTGATTACTAATAATAATTGCTATTGTTGGATCTAAAAAAGGTCACGATAGGGTAATTATTCATAATTAGTGTTTGATTACCAGTTCTTCGTGAGTGTTGAACCAATTTCACACACTAAAAAACTACGTTAAATTTAAAAAAGCTTTAGTCTATTCTTTTTTTACAATGTTTCTTATCCAATTTAATTAAATTTATTAAATCATTAATTTGCCTTTATTTGAGGATGAAATACATTAGCGAAAATAATTGAGGGAAAAATTAAAATAAAATAAATAGTAAAAGTGATTCTGAACACGGATAGCAGAGGATCATTATGAGTGTTGAGAGTAAGACGTGCCTCCATTGTTAAAGGATCACGCATAAAAACAAATGGACGAAATAAAATCAGGAGCATTATCAGACGCGGTAATAAAGTCCACCAATGGAACATGCTTGACCTCACGTGACGACGTTAACTTAACGAATAAATAATAATATCCAGAGGTCGTGTTTCACAAGGTGTCAACTGTGCAGAACCAAACAGACGACGCAAAGCGACCGTAGTAAAATAACGTTGAACGTATTCAATTTTAGAACAGGCTTCAATACTAGCCGTTCGGGTATCCACTCCACAAGATACTAGACTGTAGTAAGAACCGCTTGGAGCAGCTTAAAGATCGAGGTGATATGTAAGATAAACCCAAGGCTCAACATATTTGGTTATAGTAACACTTCTTCAAGCTGTAGTTTAAAATTTAAACGATTGTAAAGTATAACCCGAGGTTGCAAATAGATATTACACGAGAGAGGGGAAGACATTAGTATAACTGAAGGACAGAGGAGAACGAAAAGGAACGAGAGAATACGAGAAGATTAGATTTTTGTTTTAATTTTATGAATAGCGCAAAAAAAAAACTAATTACAAATTTAGTAATTGTTAAAAGTTAAAAGTCAAATCGGTCATTTTTAAAGGGAATACGATATAATAAAAACCAAAAACAAAAGACACTTAAAAACATTACTATAAAACTATAAACTATAAATTATACTATGACTATAAACTATAAACTATAAACTATATTGTGACTATAAAATAATCACACAAGAGGACAAGCCAAAAATAGGTTACGATTAAGTACAATCATCTTAACAACAAAGGTATACGTTGACAAATGTTAAAATCAGAGTGAATAAAGTTCCAACAATGCAATCAGTACAGCATGAAAGATTAATTTCCTAAACTGAGCGGCATGTTAATTTGCCATGCACTACAATGTGAATAAATTTGATACCAAACAACATTATTCATCATATTGTTTTGATAGGCTCTTGACTTAGACTTTGCTTAGACCATTCTGCTTTCCTTTGTGCAGCTGTGTCATTTCTCCATGATTTGGTAAAATGCAAATTTTTCATTTCGCCAACACGAAGGGTCCCATCGACAATCGAACGGATGTGTTGACATCGATTATTATGGTGATGCGCGGTATCAATAGCCAATAAATGATTAATCAATATTTTTAATACCCTTATTATTGTATCCAAAAAACGACTGACTCATGTTTGAAGGTTTACTGAAAGATTTGGTGGGCTTTGAAGGAAGGATTAGTTTCAGCTTCTATGTGAATTATCAATTTGCGGATGTAAAATAGGTGACAATGTTCTGGTAGTGTGTATTATCTATTACTTTCTTTATTACGAAAACATAAGTATCATTTGTCACATTGAATTTCACGATCCAAATGCTAAAAATTTTGTGGAATACACTTGTTAATGCGGGAGAATGATTATTTTAAAAAATCTTCCTAAATAATAGCAATTCTAACAAGTCTATGATACGATGTGCAAACTTTGGTTTAGACTTTTTTATGGAAGTAAATAGTCCCATTTTATATTTTTTGCTGAGCAGATCTAGGCGCACAGCGTGGGAACAGGGTAAAACAAATTTCTGTGGACCAGGATTAGCACGGCGCCGATTACAGGTGGTGAGGATCGTTTTCGCTGTCTAAGCAGACATTTTTCCAGATCGTACTGTCTAGCCGGAATCTGGGTTTTTTTTCCGCGGGACAGAAACTATTGTTTTATGCTTTAAGAATTAGCGGAAGATAGCCGCAATACAAAAAAGGATGTGAAACGGAAGCTGAAGGATATACATGTGGAACATTTGTGAATTAATTGTTTTACTTATTATTTATCCAAGTTTAAGAAAAAATTAAAACTAAACAAAAAGATATAACTTAGTGAGGTCTCGCCAATATGTAACAAGTTCATTTTATTGTCTCTTGAAACTTTGGTAATTTTGAATATTCACGATTGAACTATATTAGATTATACTTTTTTTGTTTGTTAAATATTTGATTGCACGCGTTGATTAGATACATTTAGCAGAGAAAAAGAATCGAAATATTTACATATATTTTTTCATATTATTCATTAGGCTTATGTTACAATAAACTGAAAACTGATCGATGAGACTACTCTTACACCTCTCGAAAAACGTCTAGAGACTTCTGAAGTACTAGACTGAGGAGAAAAAGTATATTTGACCATCCCTGCAACTGCACTTTGTGGACAAAAACTTAATTTTAAAAGACAGTTAATTTTGAATTTAGTAAATCCTTTATAAATTTTAAATATTGTACATGCTAGCAACAGAATCATCGGAACATGCTAAACATTTAATACGATTTTGCTGTTTAAAATATAATACCTTTACACTTTCTTAGCAATGATTAAATATAGGAAATTAAATTCACAAAGTATTGAAATAACGAACTTAATAAGTTGATAGCAATATGTTTATATTCTTACAAACTTATAACTTATAAACCTGTCCCTATCGAACTACTGTCAATTATTAGTAAAGATTTAAATTACCACAACGAACAAAACCTAACATTGAATTATTTTAATCCTTCTTCTTACAAAAAAATATTTAAAACAATTATATTTTCAATTGAAATTCCCATTGTAATCAGTTTATCAATTACACCATTTAAACCTCCATTTCACCTCAAACCGTAATATGTTTTTTCTTTGGAAAAAATATTAATTTTCCACTCTTCTTTATCTCCTAACATTTACCGGAAAAACAATAAAAAGGGAAAACACCTTATTACATACCACCCCGAAATCTTTGCCTCTTCTCTGCTTGCTTTGGCAGTACACCCTAGTTGGTATTACGTCCCCACTCCACTTGCCCCGGGTGAAGTGAAAAGTCAAACCGTTTACCGCATAATTTGCCGCACGCGTCATTTTGTTTTCCCTTCAGGTTGAGTCCCGCACTGAGCGGGTTGGGTAATTATAATTGTATCGTTGTCTCGATTTCCGGCACACCTGTCCTCATGCTGGCGGCCTGTCTGAAGCTAATATGCAATGATGGGAAATTAATATCTTTCCAACACAGGAGCAACACTGTTCAATAATTCAGATCGTAAGAAGTAGAGAAAAACCGAAACCAATGCCCTGCAAGGAAGGATGTAGGAAATTCTGACTTTTGTGACAGGCGGAACCACACACGCGTTAACCTACACAAAAAAACCCTTTTTTTAAGTGTTTTGTTTCTTTATAAAAATATGTTTGCAAATATTTATTTTTTTTTGTCCTAGCGCTTCTATAGTGAATATAAAAACAAACTTTCCTCCCAGAACTAATCGGGAGAAAGTGCATTTAAAATAGTCGGCAGAAATAAACATCTCATCCATCATTGTCTTTCCTAAGCGCTCGAAGAAGTGACAAACTTTGGTTTAAACATTTCTTCACACTCTGCACGCGTGAATGTTCGATGTCTACGCTATACACACATGTGTTGCTACTTCAAACTTCCGAACTTTTCCCAAATTCTCATGAGTCACGTGCTGGCGACGATTTACACACGCTTCATTATTATTGCATTTGTAGTGATTTGTTGTTTCGCTGCTAGCTGTCTAACGTGACTACAGTGTGTCCTTTTTACCCTTTCTATAAGTTCGATCCGAATCGAACGTGTTTGGATTTTTTTTTATTGAAACTTACCCAATCTTTACGAGGGGTTCCCTTTACGAATGAAGGTTGTTCGTTCTGTTTTGTGACTACTGGCACTGTTAATGACAGTCCCTGGGTGAGATCCCTTTTCGAAGTGGTTTAAATGTGTCCTTTTTTCCTTCCTTGTTGGCCAAAGAGTAATATTATACACATTTGGTATATGTCTATGCATGGTTACTTGCTGCTCTTTGCGGAGTACTTACTGTCGTGCGCTGGAGTGACGTTTAACAGATGTCATTTGATTTGGTTAAGTTCATTCTTTTCGTTTTTGTCCAGAGGGTTTATTATGTGTAGATAGCCGTATCAAAACAATTGGGTTTGAGGTTAAATGGAGCAAGCGCGTGCCTTTAAGCGAATGCTAATGTGATGGTATTTTGTGATTCGATATCTTCATCATCGGGCTTCAGGTTCGTAATGACCGATTCTGTCTGCTAATGAAGGGTTCTTGAAGATCGTAATCGAGGACACATGATCGTTTGTAATACTAAAATATAGAGAGGCTTTTTAAGCGGAATTTTGAGAAAACTTATATGAATGTATATTACCTAAATATTTCGATTTGTCATTAAATAATATTAGCTTTATTTTGGCCTTTTCCACAAACTTGACTGCTGAACGGGTTCTCTGAGTTGCTTACGGTTGAGTGCCATCGTTTACCAGTCNTTTTAAGCGGAATTTTGAGAAAACTTATATGAATGTATATTACCTAAATATTTCGATTTGTCATTAAATAATATTAGCTTTATTTTGGCCTTTTCCACAAACTTGACTGCTGAACGGGTTCTCTGAGTTGCTTACGGTTGAGTGCCATCGTTTACCAGTCAATGCAATTGTAATATCACTATGTTGGCCTACACTGTCTTCCCTGTCCAAGTGGACTGCATTAGAAGACTTCACCGGGTGGATTATTCGGTGTTATTCTAATGACATGACCATGGCTCACTGAAAGAGATTATAATTCGTTGCAAGACATCCCTATAATGGATCTTCATTTTTTCTCTAACAAATATGCAGTCAAAAATCCTTCTAAAAACTTTTCGAAGACACTATTTTTATTTTATTTCATTTTATCGTATAGTGGCGTGTACAAAAAGCTAGTTTTGGACAGAGTTAATTTCTCAGCTTCGGCCACGCGCGACATTAGTTTTCAGTAGAAAAGTTTCCTACAATAGGACAATAGATTGACAAGTTGGCCATTAGTAATTTTATTACCGACGATGACCTTTCATCAAATCCTACCAGTTAAACCTTAAATCAATACTGTCGAGGAGTGTTGTAAACTAGTGATGATCAACAGCTTATGCCAGGATCTGGATAGGAAGATGTTTCTCAAAGTTTCCACTGCTGAGAGTTTGAAGTTTGTAAAAAAGACATGCGAACTCCTATTCCTGACGCGGATACTTTGTGCTAGCAAAGTACCCTGAGAGTTTTCCATCTACCATAAGTTGGCATGTGACATTGGTCATTACTATTCTTGCATGGCGAAGATTCAAAAATCGCTCGTTGCGTCGTATAGTTTTACCCTGTATATACTATGGCCTAAAAGCCAATAAAGCGATGGAAGAAAAGGACATCTTCTGCAAGATTTGCCTTATAATGAAATTTTGATCAGAGGTTGATTTTCTGTTGTTTAAAAGTTTTGCAACTATTTATTCTACAAATGGGATAAGTCGATCTTGTAGTTTTAGGTAGAATTTCTTGTAGGTGGCGGCCAGGTGTTGTTTCTGAAGCGTAGTTTACGCCGGTCCATTCGGCAGGACCGGGGATCAAACCCCATCAGGACCGTCCCCCGAAGCAAGACTTGACTACACGTCTATGCGGTAAAATAAGTCTAGTAAGCCAGAAATGGCCGGTCTGACCTTAGAGATCGTGAGGCCAAGAAGAGAAAGATATTGTTGGTGGTATCCACCATAGATGTTGCACTATAGCTTATCTCCCTTCCCCTATCTATGTGATAGATGATGCCAAGATTCAAACCACTAGGATATATTGTAGTCACATGAACGCACCTAGATAGGCCTGTAAAAGAGATCGAAATCTGGAAACTAATCAACGTAAATAGGTTCTGATGTTAAACATCATAGTTGGGGATTTTATTCCATTACTCTTTACTCTACCAGATGTTCATTGGTGCATCTTTTGTACTTTAAAGGACGGTATATACTGTACAATTGACAATTTCAATCTTACCATTTTCAGTTTGCATTCAAAAAAGGCGAAAAAAGGCAATGAACGACAACACTGGGGTCGGTGGTGGAAAACTGTCAAGCACAGGTGGTCCCGGTGTCCTGTGCAAGGTTTGTGGTGATCGGGCCTCGGGCAAACACTACGGTGTTCCTTCCTGCGATGGTTGCCGTGGTTTCTTCAAGCGCAGCATCCGTAGGTAAGACACAAAAGTGTACGAAGCAGACTCCAAATTCCATTCAATGTACTGCAAATGGTTTTGTACTCGATTTATTGTACTTTTTCTCTCTCTCTCTCTCTCTCTCTCTCTCTCTCTCTCTCTCTCTCTTTCTCTCTCTCTCTCTCTCTCTTTCTCTCTATTTGCTATGTCAGAAATTTGGAGTACGTGTGCAAGGAAGGTGGCAAATGTGTGGTGGACGTGTCAAGACGGAACCAATGCCAGGCCTGCCGATTTGCCAAATGTCTGCAGGCGAACATGCGCCGAGAAGGTAAGTCACACTAGTGGTGTCACACACACCCTGAGTCTCCCAAAACTACTCACCCGGAAATCAAACACTTGTCGTAACCACTTGAACCGTATCCGTGTTCTCACTTGCCTGGTCGCAATTAGCGCCACCATGCACCAGGTTTTGCGCTGCTCGGATTTTCCCATCGAATACCCGACGACACTCGTATGACATCTGACCCTGTTTCCCCAATGTTTACTGCGATTGAAAAGATGTGTTTACACTCGACCGCACAAAGCGCGTCACGTGGTGAATGTTCTCTTACGGCTTCAGGAAGAGGGTGAAGATTCGGGTCAGTGCTCTAGTGTAGTGCACCTTCTCGATCCTGGGCTGTTTGCTCACGAAACCACGAGGTTCGCTCTGTGACTGACACTTCCGTCCGTTTTCCTCGTACGTCGAACGTTCTTTGTCGGTGGGATTTCGACAGGATTGTGATAATATTTACCCAAAAACACTCTTCTAATTGCTAAATCAACAATCTGCTGCTGATGTGCCCTTTGGGTCTTGCCTTCTCGAATTGCGCCCTGATCGATTACTATGTCCTGAGGCACTGAGACGGGTTTTTTGACATTATTTTTTTATTGAATGCAGTTTTAAGTACATACCGCAAATTCTTAAAGTGTTATTTTTAGTTGTTGAGCTATTCCTATATTTCATTGCCATTGGATTTAAGATTTAAATCAGCCACAAATTTCAATACCTTCCACCCCAATATGCTTTTTGTTTTCTGTTTTCTTTTCACCTCATCGAACTACCATTACGAGCAATTATCGCCAAAACTAAATAGGAGTTTGTTGCCTGCCCTATATGCCTCTTTTCTGCGTTCCCCTAAGTGCGGCTGATTCAAGTGATACCGTTAGCTCGTGCCTAGAGTGCCCTATGTTGACACAGAAACACATCGACAGCCCCCGGTTACAGCATTGTCCTTAGCGAACGTTTCTGAGGGTTTTCCATTTACGCTGACTGAAACAAGATTCAAATTTTTCAACCCGAATTGCTTTCTTTTCGGGGGTTTCCAATGGACGAAAGCATCAACTTTCTAGTCTAACTTAGATCCGATATTCATCGATGTTTGTCCAGTTGGTTGCTTCACATAATAAAAATTGATTTTGTTTTCATTGTTGATGCTCTTCCTGTGATAACAGACCAGCAGACCCATAATGACAACCCAGAAACTAGGGTCTGCGGATGGAAACTGTCCATAATATTTGTTTGAGAGTTCATGAGAAGTGGTTTGATATTAGTAAAACCACAACTAGATTCTTACAATACGAAGAAGCGTCTGGTGACTTATTTAAATTGTTCTTGAAATGAGTGAAAGTAATCATTACATTAAACAAAACTTTTACTTACGTCCTTCGGTGGATTCGATTGGTTTCCTTGTTTTATTATTAACAAGCAATCACGCATAGATGGTCAAGCGCCTTTCTTGTGGAATGGTTTATGATCGGTGTTGCGGTGCAGCTACCTCGTTTATCAGTTGCTTTGGTTGTCTGGAACGTTTGTTGCTTGTTCTGAAATCTCTATGCTTGATTCGTACACGCCAATTCCAGCGTGTAATAAAAATCGCAAAAACACTTCACGCAAAATCACTCATCTCCCCACAAAATAACACACGAATGATCGACAATCAAAAATGCAAGAAAACAGGATGACGTCTCCGTGTGACAGTTTGCACACGTTTGTCGTAAACCGCTACTATGATTGAAGCAAATTTCCTAGCAATAAAAAAAGGAAATAAAACAGCACATGTTTGTATGGAGGCTAAAGTATAGGGTCACTTTGTCCTTTAAACAAAACAATTTTCTTCCAATTTATTGAAGGACTTCCGATGGTCAATACGAAAACCTACCGTGAATCAAAGAACAATTGACTTGTGGCCATGGTTCATTTCCCAACATATACGCATAAAACATGTTCCCCTTTAATCTCTGCCATCAGCAAATCGGGATAACAAAACGTAGTAGGCGGAACTAACGCTGGTAGACTTAACGCGACATAACAATCAGTCCCATGGGAACCATACCGGCTGACGCATGTGTTGTAACTTCTTTCGGTGTCGAGTGTTTTGCGACCCCACTTCCCGGGTTAGTTTTCATTCCTAAATATTTCCTACATCGAGTTTCTTTTCTTCTGCTCCGCTAGCGGTCCAACATGAACGAGCACCAAGGAACTGTACACCACTGACTGCCACCGTTAATGGTCTTTCCGCGCATGGCGATTACTACGCATCCCGGACATCGTTTGCATTACCCCAGACGAACCTATTTTTCCCGCTTCCATTACATATCACGGCGGCATCGGCTTCCGGTCCATTTGCACCGCTTACCGATCCGACCCGTTTCCTTTCACCGTACGCAGCTCAATCGCTTGCAGCAGCCGCAGCCAGTTCCACCAGCTTCGAACACTTTGCATCACCAACGACAAGGAACACAACACCGACGGCATTTCAACCCACAGGTTTACCGCCAGGGTCGGGACTAATTCAGGTACCGGTCCCATTGCCGGCTTCTACGGTGGTGTCCAAATCGGGTCTGTCGAGCGAAGGAAACCAGCTTACCACTGCCACCATTACAGAGTCTATGTTCAATAGTATCACCGGAGACTCGCTGGCCCTGCCGGCGCCACCGCCAATCCATTCGATTAGTTCCATTCTGAGCCTCAGCTCGACCAAGGAGAATGAAGTTAGCAGCACGGGTGAAGAAAGCCCCCCACGGTCGGGTGGTCAACAACAGTACCAACATCAGCTATTATTTTCCCCGGCAGGAACTGTAGGCCCGGTACACGGTGGAAAAAGCGAAACGGACATGCTGCTAGAGTCGTCCGCCAAGCTGCTGTTTCTGGCGGTAAAGTGGGCAAAAACAGTGCCATCGTTTCTTCAACTACCGGCCAACGATCAAAAGCTGCTGCTCGAGGAAGCATGGGCAGAATTGTTTGTCATCACTGCAGCACAATGGGGACTGCCGATCGACAATGGTGAGACGTTTGGTTATCTTTGCTTGTGATTAAAGAAGGTGTGATTAATGTTCGCAATTTCCTTCCTCATTCTCTGATGATAGATTTCATCATGAGGAATCCACAGGCCGTAAAGCTGCAGAGTGCCATCCAGCAGTTCGGAATCGCACGAGTTGACTATCGGGAAGCGGCCTGTCTGAAAGCGCTGGTACTTTTCCGACCTGATCAGCCTCGGTTATATGCAGCCCATGAGGTTTTGCTGCTCCAAGACCAAACCGTTGCACTGTTGCACGAAAAGTGTGGTGGTGTACGACTTGGCCATCTGCTATTGTTGCTTCCGGCCATTAAGGCAGCAGCTAATGCAAAAGTTTTACAGGAGATGCTGTTCCGCAAGACCGTCGGTGAGGTGGCAATCGAAAGGTTATTGCTTGATCTCATGAAAACATAACGCTTAGAGGCATAATCTTTGTTTGGATGCAGTCATTTCTCTTAAATACAATTAGGTATAGATCGTAGGTTCATGTATATGAGAGGCAGAAAACCTGTTGAAGAAATTCTCATGCAGTGTTTAGTGTGTTCCTTAGATTGATAGTAA
>STHC01000004.1:9821878-9851737 GCA_016254315.1 Anopheles parensis | reverse complement strand
CCCTATGTACTGTAACCGACCGGTGCGGTGCGTACCGATGTGTGAGGTGAGATAAGATTAGATACAACTACGCGGAATGAGATACAATACATTGCATCAAATACGCAACAAATACATTAATGGTTGTGGACAGATTCGTAATTTTTTTCAGCGGAATTTGGAAAACTTTTTTCGTGTTCGTGCTGTTGTGCTTTTTTTGATTGGGACAGAAGCATAGAGACGCTCCAGAGCAGACGTTGCAGCAAGACGTGTGCGAGGTTCAAAATTCAACTGACGCGTGCAAATATAAGCAGTACCGGATGTTTGCACTTTCCGTACAAATACGATTTATGAGTGTGCGATCGACCGGTTGTGTAGAGCTGGATATATAAAATTGGACTTCTTGCATCTGATCGGTCTTCCAGATTCAGTTATCACTTTCTCAGAAATGGTAACTGACATGTTAGGTTTAGGAATATGCAAAAAAATTGAATGAAAATTCCAACATAATAGATAAAAAATTAATATAAGTTTGTCGCACCGGGTATTCAAAGTCACTTATTGTTGTGTTTCGCTTACGTGTTTTTTTCAACGAAAATTTATTATTTTAATATAATGGTTTAAGTAAAAATTAGGTAACCATTTGGGGGATTTTTTTACTCTATTTTTTCGAAAGATTCTGGAGATAGTAAAATGTCTTTGCGTCGAAGAAGTACATCTTACATTATCAATATCTGCTGGTAAGATATTGTTGTAACGAATCGTTACTAACGATCCTGTCGTGTGAAGACCTGCATCTCTACCATTAAGTCAACGAGCCGCACTAAAACATGATAACAAACTTCAGTAGTAATGACAGCTACTAAGAACTTAACTTTTTCATCCCTTCAAACAATACACCAGATCGGATGTACAAATCTAATATCGCCGATGAATTATAAAAATGTGGAAAAATCTTCGAACAATAATATTCGAATCACAACTTTTTAAAAATTTAAAATTTTTATTGACTTATCTTACGTTTCGATCACGGAGAGTTTCGTACCAAAAAAAGCCCATTTGCGGGGAGATTTGATTTTCCGTAATCATTTGGAAGAGGAAAAAAGAAGAAGCTGAAGCATATCGAATGGTTGGGGATATGTTCTTAGTGAAACATAGTGACGCAAATTTTCAAGTGAGAAATGAAGGTTATGACTGGCCACGAAAAAAGCATGGAACGTTTGTGGTACGAGCAATTAAACGGGACAAAGTTTCGCTCTACAAAATATAACTTTTTTTTAATAATAATATTGCACCGCTGCAGCATGCTACAGAAGCTTAGCAAATATTCATTCAATTGGGCCTATCATGCACCTCCAGACTAGCAAAGACATAGCGTACTTTCTGAGCAGGAACTTCATTTCATTTCTACCAAAACCTCTAAAAATGCCTGATCAATGATTGGTCCAAGGATTGACTAAATGAATCTATATATTGAAATCACATAAATTACATTACAATTTAAATGTGTAAATATGTTTTTAAAGTTGATAAAAACAGCTGTTTCATATCTGTAGACATGGTGTATTAGAACTCATGAGAGTATTATTTTGCTAGCAAATATTTGTTATACCTTATCAGTTCATTGAATCGCTGTGGATATATTCAGCGTATGTAAGTATGTGTCTTTTAGCAACGGAAATTATTGTTTATTTTTCGAGTGAGAAAGCTTACGTAGTGACTTTACTTTAAACTTACTGTTAAAACCGTAAGCCTCAAGTTTAATCGCGATTAATATCACTCTGAAAAATATCGTTAAAAGTACAGTATATTGCCAATTTTCCAATACATTTTCTCACACAAGAAATCACGGAAATTTAAAAAAGCATTACTTTTTCCACTTTCCTAAATGATAACTTCCTGATGCCCGAATTAAACTCAAAGCATGCAAACCAAACACCAAACAAAAGCTGAACTTCCATTGGTTGCGCGCTCGTACATCATCTCTGGCGGGCATCTGTCTCCGCTTCGTGTTGGAAAATTAGGGTGAGCGAGCAGGCATCACGATTTTTCACACACGCCAAGAACACGAAGATCGGGATCAGACAGACCGAGGGAGGTTTGTCACAACGGAACTCCGCCTTCTTGAAGCACACAAGATCACGAACGAACTCTGTGTGTCTGCGAGTGTGTTTTTATTTTGCATTTTGCTTTTGGTAGTCGATCACGATCGTATACGATAAAAATAATCTTGCGCCGCTAGTCATGATCTGTGGCAGTTGCGATTTGTGTCGTCGTCTTTTGTGGAGCAAAACATGACTAACGACGATGAAGACGAGCAGTGTGCGGACAAGGAAACACACTAACGCAAGTAGCAGGAGGGAGGACGGAGGGGGATATAGAGGGAGCGATCTTTGGAGGATGGTTTCGCCATTGCACTGATGGTTACGAAAGATAAACCGAACAGGAAAATCAATGTTATGTGAGCAAGTAAGCGGCATTTAACATATTTAAGATTAGTATATTTAAACATTATGAGCAAAAGCCACAAATTTTTAGTCATCTAAATTGAGACACAGTATCTACTACTTTAACCAACTCTCCCAACTGATCACACCGCATCACTGGTGGCATTAGTAGTTGTATCATAAGTAGTAATAGTGATAGTGAACTTTAGTTACATGTAGATCATGCTGATTTATTACAAAATTCCTATTTGATATCAGTTGAAGTAATAGAGTGTAAATAAAATTATATTGTTAAAATTTAAGATATCCTCTTCTTTACATCCTACCATTAACCTTTAAACTACTTCACAAATAAAGAACCTCATCACGAAACTTAAGCCGCTATCGAACGCACCGAAAGTCGATTCGGAAACGATAAATAAATATTCAAATGTATATTTCTGATGGCCACACTGTACTCGAACGCACGGTAGCACACCGGGCACTCGGAGGCAAACACTTCACAAATCAAACGCTAAACTTACTCACCGGCCGTTTTCCCCCTTTATTCAGAAGCGTCCAACCGAAAACCGCGTTGGACGCGTTGTTTATCGCCGGCGAACTTCCACGCTCTGCTGCGACACATTCGCCTTTGCTAGGGACGATGCACGCTAGCGGTACTGGTGCTGGGTGGAGAAGTTTACACAGCCGTACGGATCCCGCTTTTGGGTTCCTTTGGCGTCTTTCGACATAAACCCCCATAAAACCCGCTGCCTCTACCACGTACCGGGTCCGGCTCGTGCGTGTATATCGCTTGCCACCGAAATACAGCCCGGGACTGGGACGATCCGATCACGGCGAACCTCAAACGGTTCACCGGCTACGTCACAGGAACAACCGTCGACTTCGACGCGAACTGACGAAAGATGGCGTTACTTCACACCTTTCATTTTCACGCCGGAACGCATGGCACACGGTCCCCATCGTTTGGTTCCGTCTGGTATTTTCGTCCCGGTGAAGTTGCAATCTACGCAATCCACCAGCGGGACAGAGGGACAGAGGTTGCTCTTGCGGCATGACGCTCTGGTGGATACGATGTGGTTCGGTAGGATCGTAACCGGAGTGACTACGGGTTCTAATTGCATCGAAAAAAAAAAGTTCATGACGATCAGTAAGTTTTCCTTCGAAACAGATCATTCCCAGCCCATTCCTTTTTCTAACCACTCAATTGCACTTCCCGTATTCGTCAATGATACTTACTTTCTTCGAATGGTAGAACTGTGTCCATGACCTTTAAAACAACACACACACACAAACATAATGTGTGATTAACATGTAATTGCAATGAAAGTGGATGTTTTGAGGCACTATTCAATGAATTTTGGGAAACTCTAGTAAACACCATCACCAGCAAAAAAGTGTGACATGGTAACATGTATGAGTTTTCAGCTGTTACAGATAGAACTTTAACATACTAAAAGAGAGATATTCGAACATTCTACTTAGAGTTACAAATGTCATCCAGTACGAAGTCATTCACAAAGACAACAAGGAGACAGCCCGGTGATGTATATGTTGAACGACGCCGATTCCACAAGACAGGACCGGGTATCAAAGTCCATCTGCGCCGTCTCTTCATAGCAAGGACTGACTATCCGATTACGTAGTATAAATAAGTCTAGTAAACCAGAAATGGCCGGCATGACTTCTAAAGTCGTTAAGTCAAGAGGAGGCGACAACAAGTTAAATCTACGGCATGTTATACTACAAGTCGAACGAATAAATGCTCACCTGGACCAACCTTCCTTAACAGTTATCATAATATGAGTAAAGTCCTTCTGGCTACTGGATACTGGAGAAGATGATCAAAGGTTCCACCTCATATTCCAGCATTTGTTTCTTGAGGACGGAATTACTTTCGAGGTATTTTTAAATAACAATCCATCGAAGAACAAATAACAACTTTTACATTCTGATTCTAACATTGACTCCCTTCATATTCATATTCAATATCTTTCATTATCTAATGTCCTGTTAGGCATTGCCAGTACTCCTATTATCAATAATTGATCAGATAATAATCTCAGAGCACTGCTGATCCAGATTTAACCAATTCCAATAGGTCTCAACATCTGATAAGGGCACTGCGTTTCAGAACAGAAGAACTTGATATATCTGTAAACGGACACTTACAAATATCAATAGATGAGTATCTTAGTGATTTTGCAGATCGTGGGAGTATGACACATTCCCAAATCAATGGGAAAGATAAGATTTTTTTCTTTGTAGCAACACAACTTCTAGAAGACTTTGGCCTACCATTTCAGACTTTTGTCGATATTGCTTTTCCTGTAGCAATACGATCAAGTTCTATCGCACAAAGTCATGATCCGTTTTGTGATTTCATCTGCTTGGGTCAAACAGGATTGAAAAGAATCTTCAGAAGGAAAAGATTGATTAATCAATGATCTCCAATTCAATTTTAGATGATAACACTTTTCGTTCGAAAAAAGTATCTCTTCTTAATAAACCACAGCTCACCAGCACTGTGTGTCACTTCTCGAAGTATTCACTTTCACTTCGAGATCACGATATTCTCACGCATCTCTTTCCCATTTTAACATTCACCCAAGATCACACACCGACTCTATGATGTTCTCATTCTGTCTTACCGATTTTCACGCAGCATCCCTTCACAACGACGATCGCTAGAGCTATCCCTTTCCTACTTCAGCCAAACTATTGCTATCACCGACAAAGCAACGATCCAACGGTTGGTGGAAAATTCAGAATACAAACATACGTACAAACACACACAAACACATATAGAAGCTCTCGAGATGTGTGGGAACGGTCGAAACACGGTGTTATCCCAAACCAGAATCCCAGTACGCCACCGTACGAACGCGAGGAAAAACGCGCACACGAAACCGAGCGCGCGCGCGAAACGAACACACTTTTCCGAGTCTGACGAGAACGGCCAAACGGTTGCGAGCACCGTGCCCAAAAGGTAGCAGGACGGTTGTTATAATTTTATTGTGCGATTATCATTGGGCGCACTTGGTCAAAGTTTCCTGCGGTGCGGCGGTCAATTTACACCGATAATCAACAACCCTGGTGCCTGGTGGGTCGCGGCAGGAAAATTTTCCTGCTTGGTTGAAAGTTTAATTATTATTATTCTTCCTAACGATCGACAAAAACGGATGTGTGAACACCAAGTGTGCGTAAAATGTTCCGCGAAGGTGCGGTGTGTGTTTAGCGCTCGTTTCGTAGGTTAGAGTCAGTGCACCGAGCTAGTTTCGTCGGGGAAAAGCAATAATTTACAACCCCCGATAGTACACATCGAAGAGAAACGAATTTTCACACGGTCGGTAGAGTAATCGTTATTGTCCTGCAGATCGCTGTGATCGTGCGCTGTGTAATGGGGGAATGGGAAACATAAAAACGCTATTGCTTAGGATTTTACATGCTTCGATGGGAAGGAAATTCTACTAAAACGTTTCGCGCCCTATCTCCCTCTCTCTCTCCTCTTCTTTCGTTTTTGCCAACTTCCATCCATCGCTTGCTACCGTTCCTGCCTATGTTTTGCTGCAGCAGCATGTGTGAAATAAAGCCTGCTGCGACCTTTGTCTGTCGTTGCTGCAGTGACAGAAGAAGTGTGATCTGAAGAAGTGCGAATTGCCGTGCAGCGAACCCGGTGCCGATTAGTGAAAATTGGTGAAGGTGTGAAAATTGCCCGCGGAACAAATCCGCCTCGACCGTCAGCCATATTACGTGGCGTTTGATTTTCGTTTAACAACAAATTATTCTGTTTAATTTAGTACGCGAACGCGTTTTGCGTAGCGTAAAGTGTGAATTTTAACTTCTTTTTAAGTGAAGTAATTAAACTCGATTTCAAACAAGAAAAAAGCAAATCAGATCGATTCTGAAAGTGTTAAAGTGTTTGTTTAGTTTCGCAAATTACAATAAAAGGTTAAATTCAATAGTACCAACTTCGCTACAACACACTGCTGCTCGTCATGATGCATCATCTTGATTTTTCCAACGGTCTCCGACACGGTGACGGTACGCTTGGAATGTCGGGCGGTTCTGCAGGAGCAACCATGCTGCACGAATCGTTCTCTAGCCTTGTTGGCAATGTACCGTCGGCTGTGGATTTGAACGGGACGGACTTTCTGCATCATTACAACCCGGCGGCAGTTGACTATTGGAGCCCAGTGTCCTATAAAAATGGCACCAATCCTATGAAAGCGATGGAAGGTAAGAATTAGTTCGCGATCAACCAATTTTGAAACTGGCACAAGCATGAAATATATCTATCTAAGTTCAAATAAATCATTGCTCCTTCCGTCTACATCGAGAAAGATAGGAAGTTAAAAAAAACTCCACCAATTTTTTCTTGTGATAGAAATACAATCAACATTTTTCAAATGGAGGGAAAAAAGGTTTTTTTTGCTAAAATCTTAAAGTTTCAGGGATATTTAGTAAAAATTTAAAATTAAAAAACCATTAAATATCATCTCAAAGAAGAAACTCATCCCGGATTGTATTTTCCTCAAAACAACGTTTTGGAAATAAGTTTTCATTTTGATTGATTTTGAAGGATGATTTTTGGTTTTAGATATTTACATAAAAGATATTATTCACAACAATTATTAACGTATGTGTTTGCGGTGGGCCAATCTCTACACGAAAGGACCGGGGATCGCATCCCATCCGCACCAAACGCAGGATTGACTATCCTGCTATGGGTAAATAAAGTTAAGGGAAGCCAGCAATGGTATACCATGACTTCTTGCGCTTGTAGTGCCACTAATAAAGAAAAAGACAAATGTATTTAATTATAAAATGTATGTATGATGTAGTTTATTGTTTAAAAACCTCAAAACTTTCACCTTTTTTGCGATCGCACTTTTATAGCGATGAGCTTGTGCACAATAAACTCGTCCACATCCGTTTCTTTCACTTCTTATATTTTCTTACATTACAAACACGAAACTACTCAATAAAAGTATTTATTCAATAGTTATCAATAGCTCAAATTGTTGAGAAGTTCTTGGTTCTGCCCTAAAATATTCTGAACAAGTTTACTTCGCAATGTGACTTGAAAGATCGTCATTTGAAGTCTAATTCTTAGGCAGCAAGAGGATACATTTTCATGTCGGTAATATCAAAGAAAGCTGGAAATGGAAGAGAAAACCCCTTCAAGGTTGGCCAATTATTTTTAAACAAATCGATAAAAAACCATAAAAACTTGCGATCTTGTGCAATTTTTTTTTCCAAACACTTGAGCGGTAACAGCACCATGGACTAAAGATCGTAGTTATTTGTCTGGTTTTGTTACATATCTCACATAAATTAATGACTTTCCGACGGGCAACATCCTTTACGCAAACCTGGCTCGTTCATCATAACTCCGCTCCCGTAATCGTTCGCGATTTAATTAAACCGATTTTTACTATACCTACGTATCAAACTAGCAGCTTCGCATGATGGACGGGTAACAACGCTGCCCGAAAGGACAACATTCCACAAACGACAACCAAAGGATGTTTGCCTTTCCTGGTCTCGGTGCATCATTTAATTAATTGAGTCATTTTGGCTGTGCGCTTCTGCTCCTCCTACTGCCTGCAGCCAGCGCGTAATAAGCAACTTAATTAGGATCCCGTGGCTGCTGCTGTGACTTAACTCATTCCACCCCGATGTTGATGAACAACAGTAGGGGAAAGAGAGAAAAAATGAGAAACACGAAAAGTGAACACGATGCGAACCGATTTATCACGCCACCCAAAAATCGCTGGTAATCGTACCGATGTAGGGACGATGATTTAGCGTATAAATTAATTATGATGTCAACTGTACTATCTGCTCGGAATGTCGAACACTGGGCATCACTAATCTCTTCTTTGCTGCTTGATGCGAACCCTCCATCCAATGCAAACGCAGTTGACTTTTGGTTCACGATCACCGGTCTCAGTCTGTTTACAAACCGCACGTCACGTGGAGCTGAAACGGGTGCGCCTTTATTTTGATCGTGATTCCATAAACGTTTCCCATACACACCCAAAACGGTCCCCGCCATGCTGCTCGTACACGTCCCGCGAATGCGAACGCAACCCGATGATCGGTCTGTCCAGTGGGAAAAATTATTGCTCGCTGCTGGATTCGGTGCGATCTTCAACCGTTTCCACGACTATTCCTTACATCCAGGACACTCTGTTGAAAGCCGTAGAAAAATGGCTGTCCAGTTGCTTAACACGTTTCGATCACGTTGTACTGCGTTGTACTGAAGCATTAGAAGTAACGAATGCTGAAAGCAGGTCCACCAATCGATCGTGGAAACCACCACGAACCGGGTGGAAGAAAAGCAGACAAATGATTACTTGTTGGTTGATCGGACATGGAATCTTCGTGGTTGCAGATTTCTTGGCCTAGAGTTCGGAAATTTGTTGCTTTCTATCTGTCCGATTAAACCAAGCAACATGGGCAACATGCAACGACGACCACCGAGCATAGTCACACAAACACTTATATACAGACATTTAGCTGTACCAATCCACCTACATTATGGAAAATGGATGTTTTGTTGTTCATGAAAAACAAAGTTAACGCTAGAACTATGAATTAATTATTGTAGTTCGTACCAAAGAATAAAAGTCATTCATCAAATGGTATAGAATTGTTCAACTAAAAAACTAATGCGATTAGACTGATTTGTCTGATGGTTCTAGTGTTACACAATTAATTTTAAACAGCTTCAAAACTCTATTTATTTCAAAAAATACTCCTAATTAAACTCTTGTCAATAAGATCATATCATAGTAAAATACAATTTCTACTTTTTTCCACAAGTTTTGTACTATAAAAAGCGTGTTCATTGCCTTTTTGTTGAGATTACAGTGGACAAAACATTCACTAATTTACCCTTTACCATAATGCAACTGAATGTTTGCATCACCAGTTCTTCTTCCAGTAAGAAAGGTAGCAAAGTTGTATGTTACTTCACTTATGCTACGTATGTACGGTAAATACCGATACGGAAGGAAAAATACGATCAACTGATTCACTGGCACAGCGGAATAATACTTTCCCTAGCCCAGAGAATATGCCCTGAGAATAGCGAGCAAAACAAAACCTCCGCTACAAACGTTCCAGTTGCATGGTGGCAGCGGTTGGCGGTTCGGAAGTGTGGGAAAAACACTCGACTAATTACAACATAAATATTTGCTTTGGACATGACACTGTAAATTATGAGGCGACCCGATCCGAAGCGAAGCAACGAACGGTANACAAACGTTCCAGTTGCATGGTGGCAGCGGTTGGCGGTTCGGAAGTGTGGGAAAAACACTCGACTAATTACAACATAAATATTTGCTTTGGACATGACACTGTAAATTATGAGGCGACCCGATCCGAAGCGAAGCAACGAACGGTACCTCAACAAGTGCGTGAGATTGATGGTGGACCGCGGGTGGTGGCGGGCAAGGTGACGAGCAAGGAGACGAATGCTTTTGGAAAAAAGGAAATTTTGCTCGCAGCTCGATCCTCCAATCGATGTTGGAGGATGAAAATTACAACCCAGTAGTATTTTTCCTATACTGAATGGAAAACGATAAATTTCCCTTCGGCTTGGGGAGCAGTTTGACATTCGTTTTGTATAGGTTTAAGGGATATGTAAACTGCTTTACTTTTATCTTAATTTCAATGTCCTTAGAGCAAAATATAAACAATATTATCGTACAAAAAATTTGTATCCATCTCCAGAACTGACGTTTCTATCATGATCGATCAGTTTGTAATATGTCGTTTTTAACGACGCTGAACCTGAGCTATTGCTATTCAAAGAATAGTTAAAAAAAAAGGTTTTAACTAATTTAATTTTCTTGTTTTGAATTCCATTGTTTACTTAACAAAATTGATGAAGCGACTTCAATTTCTAGCCCTATTATTATATGAGAAACAGTTTTTACCTACAAAACATAGCCTAAACACAGGATTACTTCGCTTGTTTTTGTTTGGTGTTATTATTATAACATGATCCTGTCTACTAAGCTCAAATCACCTCTTAGTGTTCATGTAATGTTTTCCAACTTAATCGGACATTAAGTCCTTACGAAGGAGGTCGGGTTGAGATTGGAATTGATAAATTGATGAAATAAAAAATCAAGGAACTCCATCAGTTTTAATACGAAAATACAATTGCGGCGCGGTTGAGCTGCGTGCTCCGGAGTGATTCGAAGTCATCTCCGGAGTAAACTTCGTGTGAACTCCGGAATAATTGTTCCGGAGTCTTCCCGGATTACAGCGGAGTCATTACTCCGGACTTAATCCGGATTAATCCGGAGTTATTGTTTCAGAGTATATTCCGATTTTTATACACCGTAGTCGGAGTAGATTCATGAATGCAATACGGAGTACCCACCACTACTTTGTATCTCTTGCTTACAAACAATTGCTAAATTTTATGAAATTCGCGAGAAGGGGATTATTTATATTTATTTTAGGATTTAATTAAACATATTATAATTTCCTGACGAAATTTCAACTGATTTTACAAAAATACCAATTATAAAAAAATGTGTGTAATTCAACGTTAGCGATAGAAGCTTAAAAAAAGTTCCAAATATAGACAACATTTAAAAGCTAGCTCGCTAAACTACCAGTAGCACGACCAGCTAGATGCCAAAGCAAAACCCTAGAAGGGTCAACTACCTTTACCAGGGAGCATTATGAATTCTTGCTTGCAAATCACGCCGGCTGACGAGGATCGCAATCGTTACGCTCATTTGTTGCACTGCACTGTCCGGCTCAGCTGGCCAGAGGTGTTGACAGGTTTCCATAGCAGAACCATTTGCTCGCCCTCAGCTCAGCGTGGTTGATCCAAATTACGCCATCATCCGTACGCTGACATCTTGCGCTGTAAGGCACGCGACTCTGGACTGGAGCGATGATTCCGACACACATTGTAATAACCGAACCCATCCACACACCCATTCACTCTATCCGTTTTGCAAGCCTGTCCCTGGTGTCGTCTGCTTCCATGCCTCACGTGTGTCAATATTGTTATAGACTGGGCAATGAAAATAAGCAACAAACAGCGGGCCAATCCGGCAAATCTGTGCCGCTTTTGTCCTTACAAGTGAAGCATATTTCAGTACGGAGCGGTTTATTTGCTTCGGGCGATGAAACCTATTGCCGCAGAAACAACAACGTCCGTACGGTGGGAGGTTCCGGGAAATAGCATGCGCCATGATCTGTCCCATGCTGATCTGTCAAACAGCAAGTAGCGGTACATAAATCATTAAGAAATACTAATTGCTCGGGAAGTCAAAGTAATGGTAGAAGTAACTGCCCTTCGTAATCGTGGGTAGTACTCGTCTAATTGATCTAATTCAATCGTGGAGTTTATTTACCAAATGAATTTAAGTAATTCCTACTCGTCATATGAGGTACCAAAACTTCTGATCACTAAATAGCCGGAAAGTCTTTGTCGTGAAGCAAACACCACTCGAATCGAATATCTAGATTTACTAGAATTAGAATATTACTTAATTACTTGATTAATTTTTCTGCCTTTAAGAAATTTAAGATTGCCTCATAGTTTTCTTAAATTAATATTATAAACCTTTAAATTCTCTGTCAATACTGTGCTTAACTTCTCAAAAAAATTCATCTTAATCGCTTCAATCGTTTGCCAAGTTTTTTTTGGTTAGAAAATATACCGAAATTTAAGCTATGTCTCAGCTGTTATTAACATCCCTTTTGATTATCTTTGCCTCTGTAAGTAACATTGTAGCAACGCATCATACGATCTATTCGAAATTACAACTAATTTCAACCAATTAGAAACAATTACTCGCGTAAAAGCGGTTCACGATCACTCGCTAATCACTGTGCCGCGATGAAAAGATCGACCTTGCATGGATGCACAAATTTGCAGCCAACACATTTCCGAGAGCGCGCGCGACAAGATTTATTTCTTGTTAATCCTAAATGATTGCGATCGCTCGAGCGAATGACATTTGGTCATAAATCGTGCAGAACTAATTGTCAATTTGGAAAATTCAAAGCACCGAGCACGCATGCCAAGGTTTGGTCCCCCGTGGCCAGCCGTTGCAACAATTCTCTTGCTTTTCCATTTTCTTTTCGGCGACCCGCCACCACTTGTCATTCATGGGCGACATGCACGGGCTGACATTTCATTCACACTTCGATCGAACCGTACACGATCAGCTCAGCTGTTTTGCCAGCGCGAATGCAAACCACGATGCGAAAAGAAACAAGCAAGCCCGGGGTTAAACTTTGCGCGAAAAACGGCAAAGCCCGCTTGTCGACATCTTCGTCGTCGTTGGAGATTTATGGGCGTGAAGTACGGTTTGCTGCCGTTCACGATCAGGCTTGGCTTTGATTTGACAGCAACTGCATCCTCCAAATGTATTGCCAGCGCGGTTCGCCTCGGAAGGCTCGACATAGTACAGTAGAAAACATACAAATCACAATGACCAAAAACTGTGATCTTCTGCGCACACAAATGAGTCCAACAGAGATGTGAATATTTTCTTCATGTTTCAAGGAGTTGTTTTTTCGGTTTCTTAAACGGCAAGAAAAAGGTTCTGCTAGTTTCTTCATTGTTGAATGGCTTTTGTTTGATTAATGGTGCCCGACACTGGCGTCGAACTAATATGATGAAATTGTTCACATACCAAACCTATGTTACGGAAACATAAGTACGAATAGGGATAAATGTGTTTCGTAGAAACATGAAACATGTGTTCGGGTGACATTCCAGCTCCGGTCGAACGAAACTTGATACGTTTTGTGTTGACTATTTAAGCCAATTTTCGATGGAGAACAACAAATATGATAATAGCATTAGTTGCTTGAAAAAAGAAAAATTGTAAACGTAAGAAAACAATAATATAAAATTTATATTCTCCTATTTTCTACATTTCAAGAATCGTAAGACTTTGCATTTATTTTTGTTTATTTTCTAATTCGCGATTTCAAATGTTTATTAAAGATTTTTTATCGGCCGTCTATTTCATTTTTACTAACCTGTTATCTGATCTGATATTAGATTCTTTGCTTATTTCTTAATACTTTAATTTTCTTAACACTTCATTCCCTTAGTTCGCTTAACTTTTCTTAACAAAAAAGAGAATACAATCAATTTCTGGAAAAATGTATCTACTTTCAGGTATTATAAAAAATCTTTAAAATAAAAATGAAATAATTTTTTTTTCAAAATCTTTGTTGATTTTAAAATTTTTTTTAGCGCTCAAATGCCATTTCGGCTGCTGCCCATTCTGAAAGGCAAATTTTGCAAAAGCACTTTAAGACCAATGTACTAAATATTGTCAAAATAAAAGTTACTTTGTATTCAGTTGCCTTTCCTTTACTGTAAAACATTATTTGTATTTTGTGCATAAGTATGTAGGCTTTCATATAGTAAAGTCGAACGAAATGTTGCAACTGGAACATGTTTTCTGGAGCATAAATTGGAATATTTTACACATTACATAAAGAATCTATTTGATAGGTACAGAAAATACACCCCAAATGACTATTGTTCAAAAAATGATAAAACATTCCAAAAAGCAGCCATTTTAAATTAAAAGTTAGTCTAAAGCTGAAAGCCTTTGGGCGACCCCACGGTGTGTGTGATCGTCTCCTCGTAGCAAGGACTGACTATCCCATCATGTTCTACGTAGTCAAATAAGTCCAGTAAATCAGGAATAGCCGACATGTCCTTAAGGTTCGTTAAGCCAAGAAGACAATAAATGTCAGAAAGTTTATTAAGTTTTTTTAACATACGAGTTGTCCATTTATTTTAGCATTCTTTTTATTTGTTATTATTTTTAAACAATATCTCAATATCATCGCAAGCCATTTTCAATACACAAAACCACACCCCAAATTCGAACAATCACAACCAACGCGCTTGTTCCAATCATATTATTTTTCGAAAATAAACCAGTCTACCGTAGTTCACTCATATGTTTTTACATATCCAGTATGTAGTACGAACCTCAAAAAATACTCAAACAAACATCAGCTCTTCTAAATTGCTTATAAAATAATCACCAATAAAAAGCTCAAAACGCTTGGCGATTCCGGTTGGTCTCTCGCTATCTTTGAGTAAGATAACTTTCAGCAAAAGATATAAAATATATTCATGATAAGAAATCTGTGCACAATGCGAAAAATTCCACACAATGTACATAACCAATTACCACCACATGTGCTACATTCCCAGCGGTGCCCTCGGTTCTTCATTGGGACATACTTGCTCATGCGAAAGCATCATAAAACCCAGCGACATTCCGAGAATGTATTTCCAAGTACTCAGACCCAGCAATCCCACGATTGCCAAAGTCTTCATCAGCGCACCAATGTATGCCACCGGCAAAAGGCAAAAGTTATGGCCGGCGGCTTTTCAGTGTCGGTTTATGCTTCTACTGGTTTTTTTTGGTTTCTTGATGTACCCCGCTCCATGGTCGAAAATTTTGTTGACGCATCGCGGAAGCCGCCAACTTGCCCGGGTTTGGAGAGTCAAAATTTTATGATCTGTGAAAAATGTTCGATGATTGCTTAATGTTGAAGCGCACTTTTTTCCACTTTTCCCTGCCACTTTCCCGCCCCACATGCGAAGTGACGCTACGACATACGCCGTTTACGCAGGCGGTCGAGTTACTTTATTTAAAATGTTATTCCTTCCGAGGCCAGAGGCTTTGTGGTTTGGCCGGGACCGTCTAGAAGCAGATTTTTCGATCTGTGCACAATTTACGGTTCCGCGAGGTGCTTCCGCGCTCGACTAAATAGTTTAGCGAAGCGAAGTTTTTATTTCTGCAGCCGCAAACGAGCTGAAAAAGATGATTTAAATCCGGATCCTTGGGAGGGCGATGCAGGCAAAAACAGCAAAAACCATTCTACAGAGAGGTAAACCGTGGCGTCTCTATTTTTAACCTGCAGTTTAAACGAAGGTCCATTACACGAAACGATGGGTAAACATTTTTTGTATGTGTGTGGTTTGTTTTTTGCTTTTCACTAAAGAAAAATTCGGTTCCGATAAACGTTGCGTTTGCGGTGTGCAATCTAGGTTTTATCTAGCTCGCTGTTCAGCAAGCACCCCAACGGAACATACTCGCCCTCGACATTGATGATAAGGATCAAACTTCCTGAATTTCTGCTCCACCACGTTCACCACATACGATGGATATGTTGAACGCCTCCTCATATACTATTTTGAAGAATATGTTCTTATCAATTTTTTTCTCTTTGTTTTTTACTCTTTTCATCTAATTTTTCCACGTGAACAGCTTGCCTTCAGAATGCCAACAAAGGTCAATACAATCCGCTGGAACAGGTCGAGCAGCTCAGCATTAGCTGTGACAGTGAATCCCAAACATCGCCTCTCCAACAAACGGGTGTCCACAGTCTACAGCAGACAGCCAGCAACGGCAACAACCTCGGCCATCATCACCTTAATCACAGTGCCAACAACAACAACAATAACAACAGCCTTAGTAGCAACAAAAATCTTCACGAGTCGCGCGGTCATGGCAAGACGCATCGAAGTACGGACTCGCGCCAAAAGTCCCGAACCGGCCGACGAGGTGGTGGCGCTAGCTCGCAAGACTCTTCTTCTCCCGAGACGCACGAGGACACGCGCGTAGGTATGGAAGAGGATCTGGGTGAATCTAGCAGAACGGATGAAGATGAGGAAGACGTTGGTGGTAGTGATGAGGATACGGGTGGTGGTGACGGTACTGGTAGAGGTTGTAGAAGAGAATCTATCATACAAAATGGCAGCAGACAGCAGCAGCAGCAGCAGCAGCAACAATCCTCCAAGCAGCTGGGAGCGCCCACAACGGCTACTTTCGCAAGCAAAAAGTCACCCGACGTGGATAAACCTTATCACTCGTCCCTGGCTTCGGTGGTGGTCGTACTGGAGGGGAAACACTTGTGGGACAAATTTCATGAGCAGGGCACGGAGATGATAGTCACCAAAGCCGGCCGGCGCATGTTTCCGACCTTCCAGGTGAAGGTGGTCGGGCTGGAGCTGGCCGCGGAGTACCTCATGATTATGGACTTTGTGCCGCTCGATGATAAGCGCTATCGATACGCGTTTCACACGTAAGAGCCGAACAGTGCGAGGGGCGGGAATGGACGTCAGCTTGTGAATGCAGTTCTTTCATGTGCGAGCAGAGCATGAAGCATGATGACGCTGGGGTGTGTGGTTGTGAGCTGCATGGATTACTAATCGCGACTAACCGTACCGGCCGATTATGTTTGACTTAGGACAAAAAACCTACGGCACGTTGAAACACCCCAAAAAAAGTGGGGAGCTTCGAAGCGTAAGGTAAAATATTTCCTTGTGTGCCCAACTGGGGAGCATAATTTTTTAAGCGACTGAATATATTCGGAATAATGTGAAAATTAAAAAAATAATATATGCAAATATCGCATATTATAAAATGTTGCAAGTACGCGAAAAATACTTCACAATTTACTAAAGAAACAGATAACAAAATAGTAACTTCTAGTAAAATGAGCTACATTATCTGTCACGACTAAAAATAGCTATTACTCAATTCGTACCCCTAGTAGAACACATAACTCACGATTATAAACTCACCTGAATATACTAACGGGTTGATGACTTCGATTGTATACTAACGTTGGTTGACAAGTTGTAGTAATTGTCAGCCACAGAATGATTTTACTAATAGTAAACTTATATTTCTTCAGTTGTTTGTTGGCTTATCATGGGCAATATTATTATGCCCAAGTGACCCAAGAAATATTACATAAATTAAATTAATTTGATGTTGCGACATCGTCTTTTGTTTGATTTATTTTTTTTTTAATTCAAGTGAAACTCGTGAAATATAACCGACAGTGTGAATTGAACTCTTTCGATTAGTTAACTTGTCGATATCAAGGCCTCTTTCTTGGGTTTGATCTACACTAGTATCGGCCTTTTATCCGATCGTTTCTTTATTGTCACATGAATTAAATACTGCATCAAAATACACTAAATTTTCCAAAAATAATACTGCTCCAATAACATTTAACATTTTTTTGTACAGAGATTCATCTAATTCATTCATTCTCATTAATAATTTTTACTTACCTTAACCATGCTATTAAATCGTACTCTATATGAAAAGTGAAACTCCTAGAGTTATCATAACCAACACTCAACACCCATTGTACGCTTGCAGCTCAAGCTGGGTCGTGGCCGGAAAGGCGGATCCCATCTCACCGCCACGCATCAGCGTCCATCCGGACTCCCCGGCGACCGGTGCTACCTGGATGAAGCAAACAATTTCCTTCGACAAACTGAAGCTCACCAACAATCAGCTCGACGACAATGGCCACGTAAGCGATTAGTGATAGAACTCTACCTAGTCCACCACAGGCTTTTGGCAAACGATGGTAACGATCTCCTGTGTTTACAGATCATTCTCAACTCGATGCATCGCTACCAGCCCCGCCTACACGTTTGCTACTTTACGCGGAACGGCGTCAAGGACGAAAAGGATACCCTGACACATCGTACGTTCGTCTTTCCGGAAACGTCATTCACGGCCGTCACCGCCTACCAAAACCAGCGGGTAAGTCACTCGGAAGGTTTGTCCCGGTATGTCACACGACGGGACGTTTATCGTCTGCAGCATTGTGGCCAATGCGTTATGCGGCGTAATGTTGCTTCGGGGGTGCAATGTTTACGCGATCATACCCAGATCTGTAGGAAGCATTTTTTTTCTTGGTCTACTGTATGCTCGCTTCGCCAGCATCATCACATCCTTTTCCCATTAGGTTCGTGCAAACAAACGATTAGGGAACGGTCTGTTTAATGTTTATCTTCGCGTCCGCAAGCATGATGGCCTTTCTTCATCCCCTATGTTTTCCTCCCTGTTCGACCTACTGGTAGAGGTGGTTGCACAGATCGGCGGATGATCGAGTAATTATTGATGCAACAGTGTTGTGCTGATGGAGACTGGATGGCTAAAAGAACCTCCCGATTCGAGGTCAATCGAATTCCCCACACTTGTGGTGTGTCGTCAATCGGTCTGGAATACTGGCTGGGTGGCTGGAGAGATTCGCTGGTTGACCCAAAAGTGTTGTTTTCCACTTTATTGCTCCATCACAAGTATACGATCTTTTAAAACTTCCCACACTACGCTTTGACCTCGATTGAGTTTTTCTGCGACGTGCCTGTGAGGATCATTATTAAAACACAAGCTCCTGAGACGACTCCCATTCATAAGCCGCCTTCAAACCTTCTAATGATCTTGTTCTACACCCGAAACAAGCACTCTGCCACGGCCCCACTGGATCGGTCGAGTTTCGAATCCGGAAAGAAATGTCTCGCCCCGGAGAACATACACCTAAATCACAAATATTCGTGTCAATTTCTTTTTTTTTTATTTGCTATGTATCCATCTTTATGAACACAGCAAACGGGGGTGCGGTGTTAAAATGGCACACACAGCCGAAATTCTACTGTAACCGGGGGCTAATGTTTGCATCGTACATGTAAACGCTGCTAGTCGCCGGCATGATCGTAAATTCTAAAACATGCCTAAATCATAAGAGATAGCCGTGGCGAGGAAGCGAAATTTAACCGCACGATGCTAACCAAATTTAAAATGCCATGAATGCATTTGCAGCGGAGAGACAATGCGCACGGAATGGAACACACGCATTAGCACAACATCCACGCCGCACACATGATCGTCGAGATGCGGTCTCGAAAGCGGAGCTCAATAGAAAGAGGACACCAACATCTCCCCCCAAAACGATTAAAAATAATGAATGGGTTTAAATATTTTGACAGATATTACAAAGTAGGAAAGATATATTGGAATGGTACCCAACTGAACCAGAGGAAGAAACCGCACGCACAAAAAAATGTTATAAAATGCCACAACATTTATGCAGCGTTCGGCGCATCATTCAGGGGACTTTTCCATACGGGCGTACAAATTTCAAGTCAAAGCTATAAATTTCTTTTCTTTCGCTCTGCTACCACGGGGACAAACGAATTGGGTACCCGTGCGGGGAGTGTCATAATTGGTTTCAAACAATCCAATGGGTGAAATAAATGAGGCTTAAGTCGTTTGACAATTTTGAAGTATTTCACTCATTTTCAAACGCCATGATTTTTTTGGTTTGTTTTGCCTGTTCACCGTATTTTTTGTTAATCGTTGTACTGTAATTCCTTTTCGCAGGTAACGCAGCTTAAAATCGTCAGCAATCCCTTCGCCAAGGGTTTCCGGGACAACGAAACGAACGAGGAGTAAGTATGATGCGAACACTTTCATTTTTATTTTAAATGTAACGACTTTGTTTTTAAAGGTTCAATTAAAAAAGATTTATTAACAATAAAATTGCGATACGTTTGTTTACTGCAATCAACATTCGGGCGTTAAAATTTTAAGATGATCGTTATCTAGTAGATACACACTTTAGTACTGAGTGCCATCATGATCATACTTGCCAGCATACGATCATGATCATGCCATCTCTTTACTGACAGTTATTCGCGCGCCCTTTGCCGTTTGATGACGGTTGTTATTGTTTGGAGTATAAATAAAACTAAATCATCAACAGAATGGAGACCGAGGGCGTTTAGCCGATGGCCATAAAAGTGCCAACAAAACACGTCATCGCATTGACACCTTCGCAACACACACAAAAAGATAAAAAAACCGATGCAGCCACATTTCATTGACAAATGGTCCCCAAAAAACGGAGGCCCCTTCTACTTAGGTTTTTGTTTGCCTTTTTGATCCCCTGGGAAATTCGTGGCTTTAATTTTCAATGGTTGAGAGACATTTTGATTACCTTTATTTATGTTTCCCACTCACAGTGCGTTATGCTTGAGAGGTTACTATCATCCCTCCTATTACAAGCTGCCACCTTTCTTGTTTCGAATTTTACCAAACAAATCTCATTGACATCGACCATGAGACTGACTTTCGTGTGTCTCACCTGCCGGCGAACTAGGGGTTGGTAACACTTTAAATTATACATCTTTACCTAACATTACAACCGAGTGCTGTGACACACTGGAGACGATCATCTTTTCGAATGCTGAAGGTTGTGGGGTATCGGATACGTAAATCTCCTAATAACCTTCACCAAAGCGTATCGGTTTTTGGGTGGTTCTTCATGTGTCATAAGTTATGGTTAAAATCGGTATAAATTCACCACCCGCGACGGATGAGGATGAGCTTCCTTCCGAACGATGAAGACACTCCGTGTTTATAATTTTTCTTTTTTCTTCTGCACCTTTCGCATACCATGCATTCCACCACACTCATAACACGATCGTGGTTGGTGGCACGTGCTTTATTTTCTGTGTATGAAATCTCGTATATCTGCTTTTAATGAGTTCAACCAGTGGCACGTTTTTTTTTGCTACATACATCCCCTGCGCAAGGTGTTTCGGGCGAAGGTGAAAAATAAATTTCATTTGATGTGATACCGTTAAATTGAACGGTTATCGTGTGTTTATACTTGCCCCGTTTACAGCAGCTGGTATGATCCGATCGCCGTTAATTCACTTGTTTAGGCGATCCATCTTACGGCGCACTGTTAGGTGGCGCTCATTTGAGGAATGTGTTAGAAACTTCATCAATTTTACCTTCAACGATCGTATCGAGCTGGAACAATCATTTATGTTTCCCTGTGAATGTACGTGTAATTATGTAATATACATAGAATTGAATCTTGGAAGCTGAAGAGAAATAGCTCACATGGCGTAGAATTGAGACACGCGATAGGATCTTCCACAGTGAAGTGCTATAAAACTTCCCTTCGCTTCCACAACACAGTCGACAACGTTTTATAGGAACACATTTCTTGCACTTTGCAGAAACCAATATTTTCTAATGAGGCGCAACGATAACGCGTCCCAGATCTTCACAAATCCAGATGTTGTCCATTGTGTAAAAACGGGATGAAGCGATCGTAACGCACCAAGCAGTGCGGCTTTCATCGATATTTTATAAGAAACATAAATAAACATACTTCTAATCATTGCATCAAACTTTCACCCAATCTCCCGATCGATCCCTGACATGAACTCCTCCCGTTCGATACCCACCTCAGGGTGGAGATTGTTAAGAATTTTCTTCCTCTTTTTTTTCGACAATCGAATAAACAAATTTGAACAGTGGCACATGGGAGGCAAAAGCAAAGCGTGCACACGATTGAAGATGATATAAAAAGTATTTCCCAAGGGAACGAGAAAAAAAATCCCCCACCGAAGGGTACTCGGCATCAGCATCATTAAGGGTGGGTGAAACCGTTTCATCGTTCGGACCATTGCAATGTTCTAGATATGCCAGTTCGCGTTGTCGTTACCGCATGTTTTTATTTACACACACACACTTGATCTCCGCACGTTTCGTTTAGTGGTCGAAGCGGTGGAATTGCGTCGATTGCGTTAGCAGCCCGGACGTGATAGAACACCTCGCGCTAGAGCATCTACAGATCACCCTCGGACTTGTGGTAGACGACGACGTCCTCGAAGAATGCGTTCGGTACACCGTAGAACACCTTCTCGTCGATCGGGCGATCGAACGGATAGCCGAATGCGTACGTGTCCATGTAGCGTGCGCCAGATCCAACACCACACGACAGCACCGGATCGAAGCCAGTGTACTGCGATACCTGCGGTGCCTTGTACGGGGACACGATCACGAACAGCTGGAACGGCATACCACCCTTCTTACCCTTCGGCAACATGAGCCGGTTCGGGAAGCCACAGTGTGCCTCGGACATGTCGAGCTGGAATCGCTCGGCACCGGTGTATCCGGCCATCACGCTACGGTACAGCTCGTAGAATGACGTGCGATCCTTGACATAGCCGTTGAAGTTGACCGAACTGCGCGTGATCACGTTCTTGCCCGCCGTCAGCTCCTGCACGAAGTAATCCAACTCGTAGAAGTTCTCGCGGTTCTCGTTCAGCGTGTACTGTCCGCCGTACTCATCGTACTTCGGTCCGAGGAATACGCGAACCGCCGCCTTGCCAGGTTTGTCCGCCGTCAGGCTAATCTTGTACGCGAACGGTTTGTGGTTGAGACGAACGGTGCGTGCCTTAATTACGACCGGATCCGGCTTGTACTCGATCTCACCGAAGCCTTCATATTTGCCCGGCACGTACGGTTCCGGCTCGATGTCAATCGCATTGGTAATGTCCACATCGAAACGATCAAAGTACGTCTGCAGCTTGTCCATCACCAGACCGTCGACCTTCACGCCCGGGAAGTACAGCTCGTCGTACGTGTACTCCGGCAGATGCTCCTTGAACTGGTGATAGTAGGCGACAATGCGCTTGTAGATCTGGTAAAACACCGGATCACGCATGGCCGACTCGTAGTGCTCCAGTGCGCTCGGAATCACCTGATACGGCTCGACGGGTTCGATGGCCGCACCCATGATGATGCGGGCATACATCGCCACGTACTTGTAGAACCGATGCTCGTAGCTGTCCGGGTTGGCCTGAATCAGATTGCCCAGCACGTCCACCGACTCCGGTGTGCTCAGGTTCACCTTCTTACCGTCCGGCAGCACGAAGAAGCCCTGATCAATCACATCCCGCAGACGCTTTTCGTAGTCCACGACCTGGCGGATTTCGCGGTAGTTCGTCTCCTGATCCACATGGTAGAAGTTATCGCGCGCTGGGAAGCTGTGACCGTTGTAGTACTGCAGATCCGGATAGTAACCGGTTGGGATCGGTGACCACCACGAGAACTCCGGCACATGGCCTAGATCGTTCGACAAACGCTCGAGATAGTAGCGGGCGAGGATCTGCTGGTGCTCGTACAGGTACAGCTCACCGCGACGGTCCTTGCTCAGCCCGAACTGCTCACCGCCGAGCCAGAACGGATAGTCCGTGTGCAGATAGTAGTAGTAGCTGTTCAGTCCAATGTCCTCCGTGAAGTAGGAGATCTTCTGTTCCGCATTCGTGTGCATGTACCAGCCGGTGTAGTTGCTGGGAATAGTCACCGTGTAGACACCGTCGACCTTCTTCATGCCATAATAGCCCTGCATCTTGTACTGTTGCGCCTTCTGGATCACCTCGGTGTTGATGAAGTGGTACGGGCTGATTTCGTACGGTGCCGGCAGGGCAAAGCCCGCCAGATCGGGACGGTGCGTGACGGCCACGGTGAGCGCGTACACGAACATACCCTCGTTGACGTAGTACCGTGCCCAGGCCGCGACCTTGTAGAACGTTTCCCAATCCTTCGCGTGGTACAGCACACGGAACAGTGCGACGGCTTGCTCACGGTGCATCTCGTCGTACACGGAGAATACTTCGCCCTTCGGCAGCAAACCATGCTCGTAGTATGACCACAACTTTTTCGCCCACTGTACAGTCGGCTCGTGTTGGAACAGTTCCGTGCTTTCCTTGAAGTGGAAGTTCTTGGCGTACGCCACCAGCTGCGGATTCCAGTCCTTCTCGTACAGATGACGGAACAGTAGCAACAGGTCTTCCTGCTTGTGCAGAAACTCCTTTTCGGCGTACTTCACCTGGCTCGTGCTGGGCACGAAGGCACCAGCAGCGAGTGCCAACGTGGCACCCAGAACAAACACCACAAACGTTCTCATCTTCGGACGTAGACTGATGCCGAGCCGTACGGTGGAGGCACACTTTTATAGTCCATACCAGGCGGATGGTGGTTTATCGCACATCCTCCTTTTTGGCCAATTCTGACCTTCCGAAAGTCTTGTCTAGAAGGCTGACGATCAGCTGCTAGGGTCATACATAAGGTCACTATCGTTACCACTTGTTGATAAGTCGTATGACTCTACCGTTGGTTGCCAATGTGCCAATCAGGTGCAACATTGCATGTTTTATTTTAAACCAGCATACTCACCTTCACCAGCAATGGTAGGTTAATCACACTGAACATCCTTATCACTGCCCCAGGAGTATGGAATGCACCAGAATGTGATTACTTAATTCCGATGCACTTTTAAAATGCTGCACCTAACATCACAAACTCAACATTCGTACGGCATACCTTCGCCGACCGTCAGTAACACCTAATAAATAATTGTCTGTTCGTATTTTATCGTAAATCCACAAATGAAAGCTATCATCTCTGAGGCAAAGTGCTTTCTTTGTGGATTTGTGGATTTGCAGTTGACAGATCCCAAACAAATTTATAACTCCATTAGCACAATCCTGCCCGTTTGGTAATGTAAAAGAGCTCTTGTAGCAAGAGTTTAAAGCAGCACTCTAAACGAACGGTTACCAAAAACAAAAAAAAAAAAACAAAACCAACGATTGGAGTAGCAAAAATCTTTAAACAATCTTTAAGTTATGATTAGCTCCAACTGGTTCCCGGGAATCTTCAAAACCTCATTCTAATGCTACTCTCCAAACATATTTCTTCGTTCATTCAAAATGTTCACCATCTTTCCCGAAATTTCCGTTGGCTCTGGACTTCTTCTACCTTAGGGAAAAGCTGCACCCATCCTTTAACGTCATTTCCACGCACAGAAGAATTTTGACTAATAGAAAGTAAATTTCACCGAACGCAAGAGCACGAGAAGATGGTTCCTTTTTTCCCTTCCCTCCTGGAATGGTGTCTTTTTTTCTTACGGAACCATCGTGGGTAAGGCAAGGGATGCGAGACAAGGGAGAGTGTTTAAACAAACAATAAATCATAAAGCGAATCGTTTGTTTACGGCTTGCGATCGATTGCGGACTACCATCATAAGATAATTTTCAAAAAAAAAAATCCCTCCCATCCATAAACCCACCATTTTCTCGGATACTGAGAGACTCGTCTTCGTAGGTACACTGCGTTACCAGCGGAACGAACCATCCTCCAATGCAGATCAAATGATCTAGCATCAAATTGCCATACGATCATCGCATCTCGATTGCTGTCCAGTGTCCGGCGATGTGTAGCATATGGTCCGGTACGATCGTCCCACACCAGCCCACATTAATTGGCGCTCAGCCGCTCACGTAACACACTGAGTGTTGCAACTCGATGAAAATCCTGCCGGGCAAAATGGTGGAAGATGGTGGAAGCATCGCTATAATGACCGGATGGTCAAGTAAGAACGCACCGGTAAACAAACGTACTTCGATTCGTTTGTTTTTCATACAACACCAGCATGTGTCGGTACGGTCCGCGCAACTGATAAGCAACATTCGGCGCTAGCCACCCTGTCTGAGGTGATACGGCCACGTTGGAGATATTGGAGCAATGGTTTTGGGACGAGCTGGAACACTGACCGGCGTTGCTGGAGTTTGTTGCTTTAACAGCTCGCAATCAATTGATGTTGCATCCGTTTGTGTTTTGATGTAACAGAACAGTTTTGGTAGCGTTTGGTATCATAAGGGATGATTTGCTGTTTGTTTGATGCTTGAATGAATGGAAGAAACTGTATGCTTTATACCTTTAAAGGCCGTAAAGAGGCAAGAAAAATCTTCTTTCATCGTCTTTTATAAAACAAGAAGAGAAATTTGGAGTGAAAGATCAACTATCTGCTGATACAATATTTATCATCGCTGTGGTTGTTATGAAAGATAAGATCAAGAACAATGATTTCAGAAAGATGTACAGTCAGCCTGCGAACAATAAAAATTATTAAATAAAAAAAGTTTTCTTCTGAATGAATTAATAATAAATTTTTAAGTAGTTGAAGAATTTCTTCTTCATGAAATTTACATATGGACTCAATCATTAAATTAATCATTAATTAATTAACCATCATTAAATCATAAAATTAATTGCTGAGAAAAATAAAACTTGCTGAACCTATGCAAGCCTTCCAACCGACAACGGATGGGATTTGGTCAACATTAAATAAGAATCTACAAAATACGATGCAATAGACCGAGACCGCGTCCCAAAGAGAAATTTTTATAGGTAATATAAATTACGTACAAACTTCATAGAATTCACCAGAAAAAAAAGGAAACTTTGTTTTGTATTTTGAACTATAATGTCCCCATCATGAAACGATGTTGACGTGCGTGAAAGATACAAATAATTCCAATGCAAAATTTTGTTCTCAAATCATTTATAAACATTACCCAGTATAGAAGCGTAGGCACCCAAGTCTGGGAACACACTTAAGTGGTGCATAATTTAAACTTTATCGCTTGGAAAAATAAAAATAAGTTTTAAAATTAAAACCAACCGCCAGAGATCATGTGTTTATGATTTGACAAAAGAAAAGACAAACGACTACATGCGCCCCCGACCCCTCCGCGGTTGCCCTTTTTGACCCTGGAAACCCCAACCAGTTTGCATCATATCATTATCACATACTTTGTGCATCTTTCACCAGAATGCATTCGTAACGAAGGAACTTTTCTTTTCGAAAAACAACATGCTCATCATTTTGGTTCTGTTTTAATATTTTTTTTTTGTTTTCTTTTATTGCAAAGATCTCAGGAGCGATCGGCACCGACCATAAGCGATCGGTTAAAAAATGAACGCAACTCCAGCTACAAAAGTAAGTATAGCAAGCAAAGCATCACAAGCAATAGAAGGCCAAACTTATTGTTTTCCCCTGCGGTGGTATTACGCCTATAAATATCGTCACCAGAAAGTGAACGCGTCGACAGGAGGGAATGATTTCCGCACACAACATACTTGAGACACTTTTTACTGCTTCAAACCGTATTCCAAGCGTTTGTTGTTTTTTTTGTTCCTCATGGAACTTGTTGATTGTTCAAATGGTTCTTATACGAGGTGCAATATTTTGCATACGATGTACTTTGGTTAGGTTTTCCCTTTCATCAACAATTGCCTGGCAAGTCTGGCTTTCCCACTACCACGGTGCACATGCAGTTGTCGAAAGGGAAATAAAAGAAGATAATGATGAAACGACTTCAGAAATTCATTCTCCAACCATTACCATCCGTCGGTGATGAAAAGCTGGTGCACACGTTTTTCGCACACAGCGGATGGTGATGTTGTTTTGTAGGATTTTTCTTTTCTTTTTTCGCTTTCCGGAACGCTTTATGTAGGATAGCTCATGAATTGTCACTTTGATATTGGGTGATGAGAAGCATCAATAAAAAAAAATAGTAAAATAGGGAAAACTAAATTACTGAACCATTCTTTTCAAAATCCGCTTGAAAAGCGGATGTGATGTTCTGAGTAAAATTTTTGATTAATGTATATTGATACATTTAAGCTGGATATATTTAATATGTCATTTAATTTGATCATCGTGCGTCATTCACAAAACCTGCACTAAGTGTGATTTTGACAGCTAGTAACTGTCAACGTAAAAACAAACGTTCTGTCTACTATCTTTCTCTATTGCTACACATAAAACTAAACAATAAACACTTAGGCGTGTTTTGACTCTCTTTTAAATTTGATTAAATTACGCACGTAATTNCATCGTGCGTCATTCACCAAACCTGCACTAAGTGTGATTTTGACAGCTAGTAACTGTCAACGTAAAAACAAACGTTCTGTCTACTATCTTTCTCTATTGCTACACATAAAACTAAACAATAAACACTTAGGCGTGTTTTGACTCTCTTTTAAATTTGATTAAATTACGCACGTAATTTAAACCACAAAATGCCATTCTCCTTCGCTAAATGGTCCGACTCGACGGCCATGTTCGTTTGACACTAACACCACTCAATGCTCTTACCTTGTTTCGCACACTTCACAGAGGATAGCGAAATGGCGACAATTTCTACGGGCACCACGTCCTCCTCCTCACCGCGGATAACTTCCTCCTCCAGCACCACACCCTCCACCGTGACACCCGCTGCCCTGTCGCTACATCAATCCGCACACCATCAACCCTCGCTGCACCACCTGCAGCATCATCTGCAGCATCTTCACCAACCGCCCGGCGCTAATCCCGTCGATGGTACCACAGCGACAACCGACGGCCATCATCATCACCATCATCATCAGGCACATCTACAGCAGCAGCAGCAGCAGCCGCAGCAACATCAACATCTCCTCAACGGCACTGCCGGTGGATTGACTTCCCTCGTACCGGGACACCATTCGCCCTTAAACTCACCTGCACCTTCGTCCGGTGGTGGATCTTCCCTCTCACCCTACGGTCTATCACCGCATGGTACGGGTTCGGGTGGTACTCCAACCACGAGCTCTTCCGTCGGTTCCGGGAGCAATATGCTTGCCCAACCGTACGCTTCCGATGCGAGTGGATTCGGTCCGATCTATCACCATCATCATCATCACCACCATCACAACCCGTTGGCGGGTGGACCTACCCCATACATGGGCCATCCATCGTTCGTGGACAAATACAAACTGTCCGGTACGCCACCACCTCCACCACCACCACCACCGAACACACTCACACCACCCGGAACGACCTACACAGGGCACTATCAGGGATTCTATACGGGCGCAAGTCATCCCGGTGCCGGTATGCTTTCCAGCGGACATCATACGATGGCGCACGGTGCAAGAGCTACCGTTGCCTCGATCGCATGTCGGGATCGGGCCGATCACGGCTGGTATCCTTAAACGCATGACACATCAGCTGTATATAGGTAGGGTACGTGTATGCGAAAGGTATTACAGTGTCCAGCTCGTACGAATTAACCATCCTTAGTATTGAAAAAAGAAAATGTGAACATTATTTATTAAGAAGGAGCGCAACACAAAACACAACCAATAAAAAATGAAACTTTATTGTAAGAAATGGAGAATATGAATTATTTAAAGAATGATTAAAAACTCCGAACAATATTTTATGTATCCTTAATAAGGATTTGACCTAGAAGGGTTTTGAGACTAGATGGAGAAGTTTACACCAGTTCTTGATTTTTTTTCTAATTAAAGTTGAATACACCGGGTTAGATGGGAAATGTTTCCAACTTTCACAAGTTTTTTTTATTGTAGATAATTTGTGTAGTCATGTCCGCTTTAAACATGACCCAGAAAGCCATATGGATTCTACTTCTACTTACAAATATTCTGATAATAGAAATTTGCTATATAAATCCTGCAAAATCTCAAATGTGGGTTCTTTCCGTGAAACAAAAAATATATACATTAAAACAGAAATTTCAGTTGCAAATCTATATCCTTACTTCAATCGCACCACCAATTCGTGGTGATGACAATTTTAAGCGACACACGCAGACCCACAGCCCAAAAAGACCCGAACCCAACCACCGTAACTTCACACATAAAAATTTATTACTCTAACATCCGGGAAATATATTGCTCTACAACTGTCCAAAAAAGTAAAAAAAACCCACAAAGCAAAGAAGCATTATTTATCACGTTTGCCATTTGGGAAAGCGTACATTGGACAGAGTTTGGGAATGAAGGAATCACACACAAAACCCCAATGCTTGTCGGTTAATATCGAGAAATTGGTACCGGGTAACAAACGGGAAGCCAGCAAAAGCGCAGTGGCACTGTCGTAACTGTGGCCATATTTTTAGACA
>STHC01000004.1:9795963-9821573 GCA_016254315.1 Anopheles parensis | reverse complement strand
GCAAACGCAGGGATATGTCCGTCAACGCGCGTTACACACGACCATAGAGGTTTCCACGCGATGGTTTACGAGTTTTGACACCCCGAAAGATTGATGGTACGTACGGGACGGGGCAGCAGAACGTTATCAGAGCAGAGTATCGCTGCGTGACGTACGTGGAAAACCTTTGGACGATTATTTTGTATTGCTTCCGCTTTCCAAGACGCTCACGCACTCGCTCATTACTTTCGTCCTTCCGAACAGAACCAAGCAGATAATCGAAGGCCCAGCAGATCATGTGTGGAGTATAGATGAGTTGGGTAAAGAAAAGAAAAAAAAGAAAACCCGAGTGGACGGAAGGCGCAACTATAATTTATGCTTTATTTTGACACTTTTATACCAAGCATTTGTCATGGACCATCGGTCGCAGGGTGCTGCTCCCGTCATTAGTCAGTTCGCGGGGTTTCATTCCCGGGGTGCTCATCTTCCGACACCGTTACTTGACCCACCCAGCAATGGTGAGAAGTTTCAGTTTCGCCTTCTTTTGGTCTCTCAGATCGGATGCATTCTGTTTCGCTGCAAAACTTCTTTGATCTCATATGCAAATGCAGGAGAATCGTTGTGCACAACGGACCAGACAGCTGAGGAACAGTTTAAGATGATTGTGCGGGTGTGCGTTCGTTCGTATGTGTGCAAATGTGACTGAAAAAGGACTTGGTGGCATCTGCGCTATCCGTGTCTGTCGGTAAGATCGTTGAAAGTGATCCTCACTCCCAGCGGCACTCCCCGGGCAGCTCCGCGCAATGATCGCGAACGTCAAAATCGATCGTGTAGACGTGTGGAAAGTTTATGTTTTCCTTATTTTCCTTTCGTTTCCTTTATCATATTTCTGTTTTTATGCTCTTTGTAAGCGATCTTTTTTTCCCCCTTTCAAAGTGTTACAGTTTTCCTGGACTCGGGTGTTTGTTTATATGTGTTGCGGCCACAGAAGGGATACCTCAACGGGGGTACGCCAGTTACGGTCTCTCCGGTGAGGTCCTAAAGCAGTCTGCAGTTCGTTCACGAGAACTGCAATGGAAACCCCTTTTTGCTAAGCCTGCCAAGCGGGCCCGGAACATGCAAACATTCCGTGACAAATTGTTACAAACAGTGCACCCGAACCCGAACACTATAGACCGAGCATGTTTACGACAGCCCTTCGTAAACTCTTCTTCTGTTGCTTCTGTTTCTGAGCATTTGTACGCGTACTGTTCAAGTGCACATGTCGGAATGTGGAGGAATGCGCAGCGGAAAAGAGGAACCCAAAAGTATGGGTCGCGTGTGAAAACGATCTGCTTCCACTTGAGATGACAGATGACACAGTACGCACTGTCGTTCCGTTAGACGATCAGCTCGAAGGATACGTGCACTGAACGTGAAGAAAGTGAAAGCAACACCAGGACCACCAAGAATCCTGACCACCACCAACCCGAAGTCGGAACACTATCGCTGTGGCAAACTTTACACGGATTTTCACTCATCTCAAGTAGCATAGGCGGTCTCGCTGTCACGCAGGGCTGGCCAAACAGCTAACGATGACGACAATTCTCCCGCGAGGAAAGGCTTAACAGTCATGCGCAAAGCAAACGATCGTGCCTTTGATCATCGTGGCTTTGGGGCGATTTTGATTGACACTTCTCATCAATGGGAGAATGGTCGAGAGCTAATTAGCGCACCAGTGTACGACCATGCGTTACGGGAAAATAGCGTGGAAAATTTAACGTTCACAAGCCGCTCGACTTACAGTGGCACACAGACTTGACGCGAATTGACGTGCGGCGCCAACTAGAAATGTTGATGGTTATCAAGAAATGGAAAAAAGGTGTTTTGTGTGGTTCGTTTTATGCTTAACTCTTCTTTAAGTATTTCGTTTGTTCGCAAACCGAGTAGGCATTATGCATGATCCACTGAAACCAACGTCAATCAAGTGGATCGGGTAGAATTAAGCTCGTTTTAAACTCACGTATAAGTTGTATAAGAAATATTTTTAAAATTCTTTTTTTATTTTTTCCTGAAAAATTTAATATCAATAAAACATTACTATGTGTTTGTAACTGATTGGTTTTTTTAATCAATTTAATAGTTAATCTGTATTATTGATTTTTTCTCTTATTTTGTACTTCAAAACTTTAATTTTCTGAGGAACACCTGAGAAACAAAAGTAAAGGAGTAAAAGGAAAATTTCATCCCTATGGAATCAACAGGACACAAATAGGGAGATAGATGATCTACAATGTAAGCAATGTATGTCAATGATTAATGTTAGGCCAATCTTTTAGCTTGTCCCCGACTGTAAGTTCATAAGACAAGTTTAATTTCTGGAAAAAGTAGACAAAATTAATGTTGGTTTTAACAGAAGCAGAATATCTAAGGCCATTCATGTTTTAAGGTGTTATCGTTGTGGACAACTTGGGCACAAAAACACCGACAGAAAAAATAAAGAAGCGTCAACACAGAACAACTGAATGCTCATCAGCTGTACTCTAGTGTGTGGACTGTTATTTGACAAATGCAACAAAAAGCCTTAAGCTGGATATAAAACACGCGGCCAATAGTAATTATTGTCCACTGTTTAAAAAGAAATAAAGACAAATAGGACGGTTCAAAGAAATCTTGTATTTCACTGTTTTGTCGGCCTATTTTCAAGCTATGCTATGAGTTCAACCAATGTTGGTCTTTATCTCTGAAACCCATGTAACGGAAGGTTTTGAACAGTTTTATATGAAAGGTTACAGGGTTGTGCCGTGTTTGTCCCATTCGCGTCATACAAGAGGAATAGCCGTGTATGCCAGAAGCGAGGCTGCTCTTCGGGTGACCTTGAATGAATCACTGGAAGGTAACTGGTTTCTTGGGATAGTAGCCATCCCTCGATGGCGTCGGGAAATTACAGAGTGCTGTACCATTCTCCGAGCACAAATGATTCAAAATTTATTAGAATCTTGGAAGAATGGTTGGGTAGATTCCTAGATTTTATAAAAAAAATATTATTGTCGTTGATTACAATATCGACTGGTTGAATGTTTAAAAGTCCGCCTAACTGAAACGATGGATGGATTCAGCAAATATGAGACACAAAGTTGATGAAATTACACGAATAACAAGACAAAGCAGAACATTGTTTGACCATGCTTACAGCAGCACAGACTTAGTAAAATCCGCAACAGATTATGCGTTATTGAAAATATCTGATCATGAAACACTTGTTTTACATATTAACGATGAAGGTTATGAAACGACGATCGAAAATTTAAATGTTGGAATATGTATTCTATGGAAGCTCTTTGCTATTATGTTGCCCAAGGATTGCCAAATGATGTGTCAATGATTTGATGAAGAATGCACGGGAAAATTTGGTTTTCGAAAAGACGGTAGATACGACAAACTCTAATACTAGATTTGGCAAAATGCATGTACGCTAGTCGCTGAACTAATTTCCTGAAAAGCAACAGTAGTTTAATAATTCACAGTTTAATAATTCAATAATTCGCAACAGTTAAGTAAAGAAGTAATTTTTTGAAGAAATATTGAATAATATATTTTATACAATTTTCATAATCAATAAATAAACAAACATTACTAAAATTCATTTTAGCTTAAATTCAATTGTATTTAAAATAATACAATTCACCATTCAATACCATTCAAAAATGCGAACATGCGATCGATGCGCATTTCTCATTATGTGCGCCAATACTTGCTTGAATCGTTTCCCAACAGATGGCGCTGTTCAAGCTCGCGGGAAAGCTTACGAGCACGTGTTTTAATTTAAATTGTTTATCATTTTTTCCGTTACTCAAGCCTGTTTTATAAGTTTTGCAAATATTTTTAAAAATGCTGAAAATTTTCTTTGTATGCCTTTTAAGCATTCCAACAATGAAAAATACGATGCAAATGTAAAACCTCAGTTTTAATGAAAGTCCATAAAAACACCATTTGCAACAGCATAATAACAAGCTTCGCATTAGCACATTTACTGCAATTTCCACGCTTAAGGTCATTGCTATTAAATCGATTAGCAAACGAAGTGGACAAAAAAACGACAACCTTCCAAATTCCGGCTAACATTTTCTATTACTGCACGCGTGCAAAGTGTGTTAATAATTAATCTTAAAAGTCAATAGCAACTCACTCCGGAAACGATGCTGCCATAAAGGATGCGGTCAAAGATTAAAACACATGTTTAGCTGATCAAAACGCTCGTACTGGCTCTCCAGTCTGCATTTACTTAACTTCAATGTCGGTAAATCAATGTAGCGTAAAGCCAGCCGGTTAGTCCGTCGCGTTGGCGTGCGTTTTCGCAATTTACCGTTAAACACTAACTAGAAACCATTCGTACCACAATCAAACTGAGATAAAAGCGAAAGATTTAATAAGTGAATCTGCCACAAATCTAACCATCGATGCTTTAATCAAACAACGGGGTCAGCTTTCTACGTATCTTTGAGGCGTTTTTCAACTAACCTAAAGGTAGACAACCTTGACCAAAATCCCTTCACCGAATGCACCAAATGGCGCACTAATAAATGCGGCCCAGCCCGAAGGTCTAATTCATGCGACCGGTACGTCTCCCACAACCGCTCGAGGTAGATCGAGCATCAAATAGACCTGCTCGAACAGGGAACACAGATAGCAAGCACAGATACAAGATAGAAACGTTTAAAAAACACAACATCGCTCATAAACCCGCTACGGTGGCGTTAATATTAATAGGACAAAAAGAAAACTTAATTTTATGACCAAGCGCAACAAACCCCGCACCTGTCCCCGTTACGAATCGAAACTGTACACAGTCAGCCAGTTTTTTCATGGTTAAGGTTAGTCGATTATAAAAAAAGAACAACAAAAGAAACCGATCAAAGCCCACGTCGTCCGGTGGCAGCGAGTTAAACATCTTCGTCCGTTATGGAAGATCCGCTAGTCCAGCAGCGATTGTTTCGCGATTGTTGGAGCTTGGAGGATTGGAGAAGAATTCACATGACGATCTTTCCGAGCGGGCTCCCGTGGAGAACATTCGTTTCAAGCGATCGTACGATCGCACATGCCAAAATGTTGTTGCACCGCATGAAAGATCAGCGCTCTTGCAGGTGGGAAATTCAATTTTCTTCTTTCCTTGTTTACACTCTCCGGTATGGACGGGTGTATGTGTGTGTGCGAGTGTGTATGAGGGAAGGGCCAGGGGTCGTATTAGTGCACACTTCTTCATTGATCACATTTTGCATAACCAGATTCCACACGAGATCAAACTCTGATGACCGGTTCACTTTTTTTTCGCACTTTTTTTTTGTCATAGCGCACCGGTTTTTAAATTTGGTTGGCCGAGCAGGAAATTCGTCTGCCCAACTTGTCTAGGCTAAAATAAAATTTAGCACCGTAAGAACCAGTGCAGCCATTCTTAAAATGCTGATGAAAGAAAGAGCAGAACACTCGTTTGGTCATTGCCGCCCAAATGAGTAAATGTCAAAGCAGCAATACGATGGCCATGAACTTCGCATCTTCCTAGCAAATGCAGGTTTTTGGCAAACCGTATTCATTTCTTTCTTTTTTTATCCCAATACAAAGACGTTTAGAAACAAACACGAATTCCACATGCGAAAGAAAGACACGGTTTTTGTCGTATTTCGTTCAGCGAGACGGTAAAGTTGTTTAATCGGTAGGGTTTATTGGTCAATTTTGTGTGTGTTAATTTTACAACCGGTCACCCCGTCCGATTGATACAGCAATATGATTGGTATTGGTTTTGGATGTTACAGACGAAAGATTTTTATTGTTTAAAAATAAATAGCTTTTGAACCAATTTTGGTAGATAAACTCTCTTTTCAAGCACAAGTTTTCAAGTACACAATTAACAAGAGGAATTGTTAATCTCTCGCTGTACGAAATTGAGGGGAAAAAAAACAATAATTTAAGAACGTCCGTTTTTTAATTTACATTGTAAATTAAAATTGTTACTCTAAGAGAAACTTAGTAAATGAACAAAATCGTAGAGCAGATTCCTTACTGCCCCTCTATGGTACTACAAACTCAAGAGGTCTTTCTATGCCATTACTGGCTTTTCTTGACTTTATTTACGGTCCGGATGGAATTAGAACTCCGGCCCTGCCGTGTAGAGACTGTCGCCTCTATCATCTCTGCCACCGTGACGCTTAAACGAGCGCTCCTGTTTTAATGGAAAACTTCCACGGACTTTCCGTTTGTTTTCCCTTCAAACGATCATTAAACTATGCAGCAAACTGGATTTCCGAACGTCACCATAATTTGCGTCACCACACCTGATAGGAAATCAAAAGCACAACAAACACGACAAAACGTTGACGTACAAATAATTACCTAACCGGAACTGGAATCTTTCGGGTGCAAAACTAGTGTTCTGCCGTTTGTCCTGACGCTGCGTTTCGTTCCCGTTCCACAAATGAGCATCACACGCGAGAGCCGGTTTATTGTAACAAATGTAACAGATCAACCCATCGGACGGACTTTGAACGAGTGACTGATTTACCACCAAGGGAGTGGGGTGGGGAGGAGGTTTCTAGCGCCATACGCTTAGCCATATGTCCGACTAGTGTCATTGAGCTGTACCTTGCAGCAGCAGCAGCAGGGGTTTCGCTGTGATCACAAGCCGTTTGACAGTTGTGTCCGAAAAATATGACCCCGCACAAAAACGAACTGCTGGGCTGAGTGGGAGATACAGGTAATTTACTTTCCGTGCTTCGGCGGACAATCATTAGCGCAAGTATGCTGCGTAAGAATAATCACGAAGACACCGACAAAAACAAAGCCCAGCAGAATGTTCAACATTCAACGTGAGGATATTTTTTTTTTGTTATGAAGCATGAAGATCATCAGAATTAATTCGATCGTCTATGACAAAAACGATACGACGTTCGACAAAATTTCACAACCAATTCCAATAAGACGCAAGCAACAACAACAAAAACAGCTCCAAGTCCAACCAATAGCTAAAAGTAATTAATTCTTCATGACATACGCTTCGGAACTTCGTCCACAACAACAGCGAAGTTTTGCTTTCCCATAGTATCTGCGCGTCGCTTTGGAATCTCATATTCGCTTCGGTTAGTCGATCCGGGGGGGGGGAGGGGAACCGAAAATGAACCAAACAGTGCGTCACCGTACGTTGCTTTTTTTATTTTCCCGCTCTGTGTAACCTGCCCGTACATTGCACTATTTCAAGGCTGGGCGACTTAAAACAATTCGAGATACTCTATACATTTTTAAACAGTCTGGACAAAGTTGAAAAAGTTGAATAACTTTATCGAATGTGATAGTAAAATTGTACGATCGTGTTCTATCTATCTGCTCCCGCCTACCGTCCTTCCCTGAAGGTCATTTGCTAACGTATTGCATTATGCAGATAACATTTAGCAACACTAATTACAGACACTCGCTTGCGCTAAAATGCGTTGTATTATTTATACTTGCAGGAAATTGCAGGATATTCCGCTCATCAGGAAGAATGACGTGTATTAACAGCAGGCCACAGAAAGGCACGCAATCGCATCTGATTAATTTTGGCATCCGTGCTGCTTAGAACACATTCGCCATAATACCTTTTTGTTGCAAACCAGAACTAGAAGCCGATCCGTAGCTAGATTGGTTCACCATCCGAGGGTAAGTGGTGTGTTCCGCACTGAGATTTTTGCTTTGCGTAAATGATCCTATAATTATGACCCACACTGCTACACCACTGCTGGTACTATGGAGCCAGTATTAAGGGTTCGTGTGTGTGTGTGTGTAGGGGTTTTTTTGTATCATAATCTATTGGATTTTTTGCGTTTTGCTCTCCACCGATGAGACGAAACTATTTGGTATGCATCGGCGCTACCCATCATTGCTGGTACGCGAAGCACACGACAAATGGCGTCACTGATGTTGTCCGTCGAACTGACAGAAAACGGCCAGCACCACTACACGTGCGGGTCCTTAAACCATACAGGAACAAAGCACAGTGGCCAGTGAGGATGAGGATGGAGAAGATGGTCAAGAATTTCAGACAATGACTTGAAATTTGTTGAAAATGATTGACAGATACGGCAGAGTTGGTGCTCATGCTATTGATGCGATTTATTTGCTTATGAGTTTTTGAGGAGTTTTTGTTGTTGTTTTTTGCAAACTTATTCAAGAATATCAATAACGATTCATTATTTATTTAATGTCTGCATGTGTAATGAAGGGCGAGGAGGAAAAAAAAGCGCCCACAAAGACAACACTTCACTAAACCTTGAAAATTAATTTGATCATCGCAAAATCGTTGTTCGTCGTAGTTCGATCGTGAAGTGTTCGAACTATTTCCTAACAACTGTAAACCACTACCCGAAGGTTGAATTTTCACTCAACCGTGTGACGCTCCTATAATTAGCTCATTACCATACCAAAAAAAAAAAAGGCCACACACATCAACCATTTTCCTTCCCACCATACCATTTCGTCACCGTTTATCGTTAGGCAAGAAGCTGCGTACGAAAGGAAAATGATATGGAACGAATTTTCTCCCCCCACTTTTCATTCGGGGCGGTCAGTTTCAGGGGCGAGAAAAATTCGGGACAGCAGACGAGAGACCTTTAAATTGTAACCGTATTCTGTACCTCATTCATGCTTCATCGTTTTGCTTGTTGGACATGCCGTAATTGTATCTTATCCGATGCGGTCTGGTGGGTGCAATTTTTTGTTTGCTTTTGGGGATAAAAATTTTGCAGACGAAACAGCTAAAGACTGCCGTAAAATGTTACCGTAACTGGGGTAGCAAAAGTGAAGAATGACCCAACAGGTAATTGATAATAAACGAATTGCTTGCACTGTTTTCACTCGTTTCAATGCGGTTTTTTTTGTTTAGTACTATGGACTAAATGAATGATTTCATTTACAAAACACACGCACCCACATAATTCGTTTACGTTTTACAGAACACCACAGACGACCGGTCTAATGTGTATTTTTTTCCTAAAATTTTAAATATCCACGAATTTGTATTTTTTCCAGTTGTAAACAGCTGGCATACGGTCTCGAGGAAAGCGGAAACGCAACTCAAACTTCTATAAAACGAGGGAGAAAAAAAAGAATGCGTAAACAGTTACATTTTACTCCGAACTAATAACACTCCGGTTTCCCGCAACAAATTTAAACTTGTTTTTTTGTTGTTGTTGAGCTTAAATGTACGGTAAAACGTTAAACCAAAACAAGCTTAAAACATGTTGACAAACAAACGCCAATTGTAAACAACAACATTGAAATACTTCTGCAAAGCTTTTACCAACAAAACACGAGATTGGCATACATCAAGTAGAGAATGTAAAGATCCAGTTTTAGTCGTCTGGCCGACTGGAGAACGGTGTTTCGTTGATTAAAATTCCACCTTCAGAAACGTGACTGCTGCACTTACTAACAGCTGTTAGTCCCACTAGCTGTCAAATTGCGGTACTCCACGCTACTGTGGGAATCATGTTTGTTTCATGCTTCAACCTTTGATTTAAGCCGTAGTAATGAAAGTAGCTTATAAGTAATGCAAAATTTACCAAAAAAAAATATAGAAACCGACGCATCAATGCAACAGGTCGAACGATACAAAAAACACACATCCTAACCTTCATATCGTATCTCTTCTTACCATTTTGCTATATTTTCGGTGCACCATCCCAAACTAATCTGTGATGAGACGCATCACGACAACTCCACACAACTCACCACGATTAAATTCGATCACTCACACACACACACATCACGCAATGTTCGCCTCCAACATAAGATTGACTCCCTCAAAGGGGCACACTAAGGCAGCACCGAATGGAAGGCCGGCACCGGACGTCATTTCCCACGAATAAAGGTAGCGTCGGTATTCGGTGCGACTTCTACTCTGCGCTCACGCGGCATTAGGTGCGCACGGTCGTTTTGGGACACCGTACCGTCAGATCATTGTCAGCGGTCGGCCTGAGCAGGTGGTCAGCTCCGTCCAAATATCAAACGGAAAGAAGCAACACCAAAGTGACACGCAGCGTGAACGTGAGCGTGGTGCTAAAGTGTGGATTAGTTAACGGTTTGTGAATGTTAGGCACTGGTGTCCAGAAGAAGAAGAAAAAAAACAGTTCCTTACGGTGATTTTTAAGCACACTTACTTGAAGTAGATGCCGTGTACATCACGAGCCTGCAGAGAGCCTTTTAGCTCCATGGTGCTATCGTCTGGGGAATTGCACAGAACTGCAACTAAAGTGTGAACCTTTTACAAAAGTGTCGTGCTGTGTTCAAAGGCGTTCTACTTAGCCAAACAAAAACAAAAATCATTTAGGCTTTCCCTTTACTTATCGAAACGATAAACGATTCTACGGCGCAATCATGTCCGGCATAAGTGATTTCTATCGCGACAAAGTGGTGTTCGTGACCGGTGGTACCGGGTTCATCGGGAAGATCGTGGTGGAAAAGCTGCTTCGGTAAGAAAAATTCCCCCAAAAAACAATGTGTTTGTGTGTGCGAAAATCAGGACATTTCTGATCAAGTTTTTAATTCTGCTTCTATCGTCCTTTTTTCTTTCAAACTTCTCATCGTAACCGTGGATCATCGGTGATCTGGTGATCATATCGTCATCAACACAACCTGCCCCTCCATGCACAGAACGTGCGAAGTGAAGGAAGTGATTTTGATGGTGCGCGAGAAAAAGAACACGCTGCCAGAGCATCGCATCAAGAAGCTTTGCGCATCGCCGGTGAGTAAAGTTGTGGTGGACGTTGAAGATCATTGGGGAAGCTCCAGTTTCAACTATTCCATCCAGTCCCGTCCGAGTGTTTGATGAAAGACCGCATCTAAAAGGGCTTTCAATCAAACGAGAGCCGAACTGCCTACGAGTTCCAATTTTTTGGGGAGGGCATTACGCAACTGCGTGACTTCACTGCCGTAACCCGATGCCGATTGCATTTCGGAGGGCATGGCTATGATGCGGCGGATGCGCTTATAGTCGGAAACGGGAGCGAGAGGAAGAACGTCGCAGAGTCGAAGCTTCGCTTGCGAAAGCGTTTTGACTTTGCTTTCTTGTAAACTTATCGGACAAACCGAACATTCATAGACGATGCGTCACACGTGAAAAAACCCTGTGCCCTGAGGGGGGTCCAGTGTTCGATGGCGTGAAATTGAAAGTAGCTTCAAACCAGTACGCCAAGATGTTTGTTGGGGAAAATTTAACGATTTCGCGGCACACCGAAAGTGAATTGATAATAGGAAATTTTAAGAGACAGCACTAAAGGTGATCAAGGATAACCGTATCTCGTTGTAAGGCAAAGAAAATGTGCGAAGCAAAAAAAAAATCACACACACACACACACGAAAATAATTAGCAAAAAAAAGAAAACAGCCAATTTTATCAAAATGAAATACAAAAGTTCCGGTGACTTAGGTTCATCCATAATGGATAATGTGTGATAGTACGGACTAAAAAGCATTCCATATTCATAATGGCTGGCTGCTTCCGCTTTCGCTACTCCTTGCAAGTTTTTGGCAATTTAGTTTTGCGGAAGATTGTTAAACACTTTTAACGCAACTGCCAAATACCGGACACGTGAGTACGAACCTTTCGCACGATAGTATAAACACGACCCCATTAGTGTGAACGCGCAAAGCGCAAACACTTTCTACGCGCTGGCACAATTTTTACTGTCCGCACCAGTATTAGTGTCGTGTTGGCTGTTTTTTTACTTTACTTTCGGGTGTCAACTAGTTGTTCTCTTTTCGGTTGTTTTTTTTTTCTTTCTTCTTTCAAGTTCCTTTAAACACACGTTAAGCACCACAGTAGGTTTCCCGTACGGTGCCGGAGCGGGAACAGCAAAGCAAAATGTAGGCGCGAAACAATTAACACGTGTTACACAATTATTGATTATGCAGCAGACTGCGACGCTGCTTACGAACCGCTTGATGGCGATGATCATCATCATGATCATGCTGCTGTACGTCCATGGTGTGGATGGAAAGGAGAGGGGAAAAGAAAAGCGTACCGAACGCCAGCATAACACCTTGACAGCAACTGTTAACGATGGTTAAAGTATCGCAGCGCATCAAAGTGAAAACAAAATACAAATAACTCATCCGCATCTGCACCTGCCCAGTTGGGATGAATTGGTTTCGGGTAGCATCAATCAATGTGCGACAAACTTCACACATAAATGGGACAGTTGGATCACACACTCAGAGACTCTCTGGCTCTGAGCAAACATTGGGTCATTTTCAACCGTATTGCCACAGATTGTCTATGGTCGAGGTTAAAAACTTTTTGGGGGGTGTAGTGATCTTTCGGTTAGTCCTCATTAAAGTGTCCTATACCACCGGAGTGTGTTAAGTTTGCGGTATGCGAAAAAAAACAACAACTGCCCATAACCGTTGTCACCAAAAAGCGATTCAGAGTGATCATTGTTTGATTTATCATCGCATCACCAATCTGTGACCCTGGGTTTACATTTATCTGTCGTCGTCGTCGATCGTCGTCGATCGTCGGGTGGTAAACGTTACGCGCTGCTTCTTTGCTGGTTGACCCGATCGGATCACTGGGTCAGTGTTTAGTGCAGCAAGGTCTTAGCATGATACTATTAGTGTGCCCGATTGAGACCAGATTCCTATTCTGAAGTCCACACTAAAACATACCCTGACTACCTTCGCTTTAGTTCTAGAGTGCGCTCGTTTTTTTTTTCATCATAATTTGACCAGATCAACAGTGGTCATCGGCTAGATCAACTACTGGCGAACGTACCTTGCCGTCGCAATCGAGTGAGATCGATCTACACGGTACGACTCTGAGCTCGAGTATACTTGTGTGAAGTATGAAGGTGGCCTCCTCCATCACTGTCGCCTGCGGGCGATTTCCAGCAGCGCCATCATCCCCTCCGGCGTATAGACATCGCGTTCTAGGAGAAGAATGATAAATAGTAAAAAAAAATGAAATCATTCCTTCAAGCGATTGCAATCAAACACACGAATGGCATGCGAGGGCATGCCCTGTCCGACAACCCGTTGCCCCTGATCGTAGCACAGTAAAACCCGCGTTATTTTCCACTGTTATTCTACATTATTAGCTCTCGTTTTACCGTTTTGTGAGAGTGTTTTCGAGACAGTTTATTTGTTTTTCTCTGACAAACACCCTGCTCGATCGATTTTCAAGTAGCGAAAAAGGAAAAGGAGTTCGTCGCTTATCCGTCATTGAAATCTTTTGTTTCGACTACACACCTTAATGAACGGTTGGGAGCATTTTTATCGCTGTAATTGTTGTTGTTGCTGTTGGAATATATGAAGATTGCTTATACAATGCGTGATTTGTTTTTATCGTGAAAAGCAAATCTCACAAATAGTGATAATGAAAGGAGACGAGCTAAGCATCGCTTATTTACACATCCGATGATACACGTAATGGAGCGACGAAAGGAATAGAAGGAAAAACAAAAAAGGGGGCGACTAATATGGTGTGAATTCATTTATCTGTCGATCAAATAATAAGTGCTAGTAGAAGATGGCCACCACTATCCATCTTCTCCCTCTTCCCAGCACCCCTCGTCCTGCTGTTTGTTTGCATAATGTTTTAATTTCTTACTCGTAAGGTTTGTGACTTATATGCGTGGAAAATGTCCCATTTGTTGTCCATCACAATTGGCACGCTAACAAAATTTAAATTGTTAATGTTCACATTATGATGGCTTCTTGGTGCTAAACTTCACCTAACCACCTACACCATTTGAAGTATTCGCAAAATAAATACCGCAACGGTTGTACATGTCAACACATGCAACCACAACAACCTGGCGTGCAATTCTTCGGCACTCTGGTTCAACAAAAGTGTTTACAAATAAAACACTACCAAGCTATAAAACCGGCCTTCAGTGGCCGTATCAAACACGATCGTACCGACCATTGTACCGTCTGCTAATATTGACGATCAGCTCAAAACTGTCCCTATATTCGCTTTAATATTGGTATTAGCAGACACACTCGGGAAGGGAAAAAGCACCGATCGCTACTGCAATTAACGTGTGGCAATAAACCATAACCTTACCACTAGTTCGCTACGGTGACTACCGTTTGACATTACGGCATAGTGTCATCACTGTCATTTTGCAGTATTATTATGGAACACGCAAGTCCTAGCGCACATAAGCTATCGTTTTTTTTTTCTTAACGTTACAGTGAACAGATCGAAACAAGTTCAACCATCTGGTGGCTTAAGAGGAATGTATCGGGAAACCCCCAGAGGGGAAACAAACATAGCGAATGCCATCAACAGGTGGTTTTTGAAAAGTTGTCCACCTAGTCTTAAAATGTTGCTCCCCATTTTGCGATCAATTTGGCGCTCACTGCAGTTGTACTATTCTCGTGCCACTGCTATAGCAGCACGGGTCAAAAACTGACCATCTGCAATGTGGATTGGGTTGAGTTTCTACGGCTGTGTTCATAAATCACACAACCTCCCACGGACATGAAGAGCTCATCATGCAGTAAACTAAAGCTACCGAACAAAGTGGCTGCTTTTGCAAGATCGCTTCGTAAACTAGTATAGTCGATGGGTAAGGAGAGCTAATTTTGCACTCTAACTCCTTTCATCACCTGTTTTATTTTATATATCTGTTCCTTTTTCCACCTTTCCCCTTTTACTCCTCGGGTTGTTCATTGTATGATGCTGATTCATTCGTCAATCAATCAAACTGAACGAACGTATAGGCCGGTTTGAAAGTGGTCGGTCGATCGTGACTATCAAATCAAATTTTTGTTCACCGATTGCGTTTGGCCCTGTGGTTTAAAGCGGGTCGATATATTGGGCAACGTTAGCCATCGAAAGTAAAATAACAAACCGGAAAACGAGCTTTAGCTCGCACAAGAGAAAGTGAGATGTTTCCAAGTGAGATGTAAACAAAAGCGCAAAACAGTGCACCGATACAACATGAGATTGATCAGTGTAATATTAAGTAGATATTAATAAAGGAAAACAAACAAAGAAAACGTTGGAATTATTTTTACAAGTAGATGAAGTTATAATGAGTTTTGTAACAGTACATGTATAATCCTTCGCATCAAGCAAAAATATTCATATTTAACATCTGATTAATTCTACCTTTGACATATTATCACGCAGTTCGGAGATCTGGAAACCTGATATATTTGTCCAAAAATAAAAACTTGATTTTTTATTAAAAACACCAACCCCAAATAAACCCATTTTAGTAATAAACAATGGCACCTTAATTGGTCCAGTGACACAGACGCTTACACGACAAAACGTATGCCGTGATGGTGGCAACTAGTTCTTCCGTTTTTGCCGTTAGCAGTAGGTCAGTGGCTAAAGACTAAACTACATTCCCAAACACGGTGTAGAAGGAGGCCCAGAATCGAAAGCCTTGACTGCACCGAACAGGCCGAACAGATTTGGATGGAAGCGATGGTCACTTGCGCCATGGCCGGAAATGGATGGTCGGACGATGATTCGCTGTTCGTGACATCGATTTGGTTGACTTTTGGAAACTCTCCATTAAGGGAGCTGATGTGTGTGTGTGTGCCGTTCGTTTGTGCAATAACCGCATGTTCTGATGATGATGGATGATATGAAGGACTAATTGCTGATATGTCGGAATTTTAAAATTCAAAAGTCTCAAATCTTCCAACTACGTACGCATACTTCCATAGTGAAGTGATAGACCTTAAACTACCAAAAAAGCATCAGCTGTATGGGATATTCTAATTTGTAACTAATTCGATGATAAAGCGTATTGTAGCTGCACCATAATAACACTATAACGATTATGAAGTATAAACCTTGATGCTACTTCCCCAATCTCAAACATGGACGCGCTTTGTTGATTCGAAGTACAAAAAATGGAGGATCGTACGATCGCGCACACACGTCGAGGGACAGTGATAGAATGTTAATTACAACACACGTAATTGTTTGGATGGCAAATATCGTTGGTGAGCTAGAAGTTATTTTTCGCATCACTCTTGCGATTTGCTTGCCAAACACAAATGACGGCGTAGTATCAGTTCGGTATTGGAAGACACAGCAAACTTGTCACACTCAGATGAAGTTCGCTAACGAGCAAACGAGTTGATAATGCACTGAACGTATTTAACGTTAGCCACAACTGTCCTAACCAAAACATTTTCATAACCAGAATATCCATCACGATTGCAATTCGAGACAATATCAGCAAGATACTAACGCGATACTTCGCGACAACCATAAATCACTAACGATCGTCGCACTAATCTGCATAATGGAGACACAGTTTAAGCACCAACGGACGAAACAGGTTATCATCAAAAACATTGCCAACGAAAACATTGTGTTTTGTAGCGGAAGTTTTTACTTTCATTCGCTTCAAAAACCGGTTCAACGGACTGGTGGAAGATGGCACCGTGCCAGCTGACCAGGGGTGAGAGCAGTGCCACTGGGGTTTACGGTCAGTTCTGGAGAACAAAATTAATGATCACAACATTCTAAGTCGGATATCGAACATCACGGTCTTATGTGCAAATGATAATGAGCATCATGCATCCATATTTCGAGTGAAAAAAAAAACAATTTAAATAAATCGTTCCGATCTGCCAAAATGCCGGAATTCCGTAATTAATTTGCATGAACGAACTAATTTATTCAGAAAAATTGCCACTGCCATAAAGTAGATGCATAGGAAAGGAAAGTCGTGATTCCCAAAAACATACTAATCCGGTCTTTTAAAACGCCGGACACGGTGTCTTCGGCTACCTGTTCTGTCAGAAACGATATCAAAACCTAATCGCGTAGCAAATTGATTTGTGCTGAAAGCGCTCCTTCCATTTAGGTGGATACATTCATTAGGCATAATGCTTTGAATCGGCAGCTTTGTCTTAGTAGTTCCAACTATCAAATTTACGTCCAGAAGGTGTCAAAGATATCTATATCGGGGGGTTGCGCTTCTCGCATAACATTTACATTTGCAAGTTTGTTACACAGCAAAGATAGCAGCCCCTGCTAGTGAGTTCTGCTAAACTTTGCAAACGACCCTACAACGGATGGATGTTGAAAGGAAAGGATGAATGAATTGTATTTGGATACGTTTGCCTACCGACGGAAGATACCATTTTATGTCTTCATACTGGCTGGCTTGTTGTATTGGATGATAGAATAATTTCCATAATGTGTGTCTGTTAACACCGATAACAAATCGGTAGCCATTGATTAGTAGCAAACATTTGCAAGATTAACAGCAGTACCTATGTTAGAGGATCGTGTTGTTAATAGTAGGACAGATGTCACACTGAGTAACTGTTAATGAATATTGAACGTATTCAAGATTGAATAACATGAAAGAAATTTCCAATTTTTTTTCTGTTATTTCTACTTCTGGAATTAAGATCGTAAGATCGATAGATGCATTGTATCCATATGTTTTGTCCATTTGCAGCACTAGGTTTGAAGCTTCTGGAAAGACAAATCTGCTACAAAGTGCCAATTATGGAGAAATAAATACAATTTCTGCAAATGGCAACGAGGAAATAACGAGAATTGTCAATAAAAATGTAAACGAACGAACACCGAACCGGACAGCTACTTATTCTGCTCCATTGGTATCGGATGCACTTAAAACCTGCTTCCAAAATGTCCATTAACACGAATCAGTTCCTGATTGTTTTATCGCTCATACCGCCAGATCACGTCATGCTAACGTTTTGTCCAAACATCCCAAATACTCTCTCGCCGGACAGGTGCCTGGACCCAGCATATGAAGGTCAAATCTCGCTCGAAGCAATCTTCTCGAAAGATCCACCCAATCGGCAGTGATACTCGATCGACTCGAGTAATATTTACGATCTTTCGGATTCTCGTCGGTAAGACGACAATTTTCAGCTTGTCATAAAAAGAAAAACAAAATCATGCCACCCCAGTGCTGATGTCGCAGACAAAGCGAAATCAACCACACACAAAACCATGCAGAACAAGATATGTTTCAGATTGGGGTTTTACACAAAGAAAACATCTCCATATCGTGTTGGGGCAATTGGACGATGCGTTTGAATGTCATCAAACGCATATGCACACGAAATGCTGCTAAAAAGGGCACACGCAAAGGGAACGAATATCCGAAGGTGGGCCACTGATTTTATGGCTATACCAGCGATATTGACCACTATTTCGCCTCCAAAAGATTGGCCATTAACCTACGAAGGAATCGCCCTTTGGAATTAGGAATTATAAAATATCGAGATGCACAGCAGCATCGCGATCGTGGTGTTGCTGCCACGATCGCGATGCTGCTGTGCATAAAAATAGGAAAAAAGTTCATCAAAATAAATCCACCCCAAAACTGTGGGTTTGTTTAGTATGCACATACTAAAACACTGACAGTGTCAAAGTTCAGTTTTATGACTGCTCATAACTTCAACGTGCCGAACTTGGAAGCTCCAGTTCGGTTGTGGAATCCGAGTTGATCGCATGTTTTTGCTTTTGTTTAATCTCCTTCAACCGAAGCCTCAGAAATATGAGCAACTTCGGAAGAGTGACGCCAGCTACCAAACATTTCTCAAAATCAATCATATTAGCTAACCTCTAATCTCTCTGCCATTTTTTTGGTGGGATGAAGCTAACGGATAAAACCAGTTTTCCACTCTATTGTGCCACGTACTAACGGATCTGTGGGGTGATACGTTCGAGGGTTGACCTTCTTGTTCTTCCTTTTTTATTGCCGAATTGATCAATTCGGTGGTGTTAATCGCCGCGGTCTGGTACTAACGATTGGAATTTTGTGTTTGTGGATGTGATTATACGAGCTGCTGACAAAGTTTAGGAATACTTGCAGCTAGTAGTAGGGAAAACTAATATCGTTAGATTTTTTTCTAACACCGTATAAACAATTGCTCTCCATTGCTACTGAAGAAGAACTGATCGCTACTTAATTGGTGAACTGTTCCGGCGATGCCTCATCATGATACCATTATGTCTTCGATGCAACACAGTGCAGCGACGTGTGAAGAATGGCAAACAGCTATTATTTTTCCTTCAGCATCTGAATAATTCCACACCGAACGACGTAATCCGGTAACCGTGAAGGCACCGAAAAGGAAATTATATTCGCCATATCTTAGTGCGTCCGCTTTGTGGTCGCGCTGCGTTACATAAGACCACCGCAGCGCAGAGATGGCACTGCTGGCGTCGCATGAACGATGACCCTTTTGATGTTGTTATCGCACCCGGCCCGTCGGATGTGAACGCCAAAAACCATCCATTTTCGCTGGGAAGAAGGCAGGAATCTTAACCGGCCCATGAACGACAACGACTCTCGACACTTACTGCATCGTTACGGCATTTACTTCACAACATCCGTAACGGTGTGTAACGATTACCCGAACCCGAATACCGGAATTTATAAAATTCAAATTTTAAACCACACCTAACCCTACTAACGTGCAGCTCACTAACGTGTCGATCGCAAAACGTGCACGATCGCTTTCGCTACAGCGCCTCACTGACCTTAATTTTGTGGATCTTGCGAGTGTCAGGACGATCAGAAGGAAAAAAAGGAAAAAAATGTCACTATTCCGTGTTTCCAAAACCACCCCTGGGCCAGAATGGCGAGTAAACAAACCGGCAAACACAGCTGTACAGTCAATATACAATCTCCTACTATATATCGACACCTTGTGTTCGACGTCACAAAACGGAATTCAATCGTGAAAAGTTGGTTGAGTTTCGAAGTGACACAGGCAGTGCAAAATGAGGCCAAATGGAATATGTACGGTCCCCGGCTACGTACGGGGAACCATTTTTCAGTCCCTTTCTTTCCACTCCTCTCCTTTCCATTTGCCACGCAAGTTTGGCTGACAATTTTTAATGGATATCCATTAGGAGTTATGTCACACAGGTTAGGCTTGGTGTCGCATAGATACGGGGACGGTGGTACAACATTAGCATTCTGTTTTTTTTGTGTGCCTCTTCTCACCACAACTATAACGGCGTTTGAAACTTTCGGTATCAAAAATTCTCTTCATCCACGACAAACGACCACGGTAGAAATAGAAAAGTTTTTTTTAGCTGTGCTGGATTTTCCTTTCGCACGTGAACTTTATTGCACTGTCCGAGCTTCCATTGATCGGTGAACTAAACTTAACAGTCAAAATAAGCGTACACACGCACACGTTTATGGCAGAAATGCGACCAAATTGCTGCCAAAAACAAACCCAAATTTATCTTCCATGAAGGTAGAAGAAAAAGTAAAGTTGATTAAAAGATACCAATTAAGCACGAGGCAATCAAATGTTGACGTTTTTATTGGGTGAATTTTGGGTGCGCTAAAGGTGAACGCGAATGTATTGTTTTTTTTATCTTGTGTGCATGTACGTTTAAGTTCGGAGAAACGTATTGTGTACACAAGAAAAGAAGAACAAACGCAAAGTTTTTGTTATGGAAAATAAAATATGTTATTTTAGACATTTTATACTTTTAAAGGTTAAATTGCTAAAAATGCAGTGGAAGTCGCGTCAATAAAAACAGAAAAAACACGAGATGAAAACGAGAACCCAAAAAAACCCACTGCACACTGATTGGTAACTGCATGATTGATGGTTTTGCCGGTGCGTCCAATTTTGCCCTCCATTAAACGTTAAATGTTAAATTATTGAACAATCGTAAAACAATCTTTGACCTATAGCCACCGATGGTGCGAACAAAACGCAAATGCTCAAATCATCAAATTGACAAACCCGTGCACTGCCCCGAAGCGTGATTAAACACTTATGATAAACACATCATCTTAAAAACGATCGTCGACAATTTCATTTTCCTAGCCTTAGTTCGATCGGGCGGGCCGATAACATACTTAGGCAGAGTGATGTGGAATAAGGGCTTCAATAGGCGTTAGTATGGCAAATATGGCTGTCATGCACGCTAACGAAATGGCCAAAAAGATAATCATAGCGCTTACCCAACTAATATATACTATATATATACACACACACACGTGTGCACTCAACACACCCGCCGGGTATAAAAAAGGTAGCGACGAATTTCGGCCGATCTGATTGACTTCTAATTATTGAAAACGGAAAGTAATTTCCCTTCGCGCTAGTCGCTCCAGCTCACGGCATCGCTCGATCGTTTTTCGAAGATCTTAAAACTTACGGTGCGCGTGCTTGTTTTAGTGCCTTCAGTGGCACCTTTTATGGTACCCGTTTGATGTAGGCTAAACCTAACCATGAACTTTGGATGCTGGAAAGTCCCCCCCCTTTAGTACGTATACTAATGGTGCAATCGGATGCCAGCATGAATCAGTGACCAATGTAGCCATTTTGGGTAACTTTAGTGTTGCAAAACATAAAATATTATCTTATAACATTTAGCTATTTACCAAGAACTTTTTTTGTGAAACAAATTTTGAGTGTAGGTCGCTGTTCTAACATTTCACTTCTCTATTTTCTATTCTCTAGATATTTGACAAATTAGCTAAAAAGAATCCCAACTATCAAGATAGAATTCGTGTGATTGAAGGCGATCTCGAGAAGCCCAACTTTGACCTGTGTCCGGAGAGCATGGACTATCTGAAGGAGCACACTCACGTCATCCTGCACATCGCGGCCACGGTGAAGTTTGATGAAGAAATGATCAAGGCAATTACCATCAATCTTGGTGGCACGCGAACTGCACTAGAGATTGGACGACAATCCAAAAACCTACAGGTATGTAATATGCCGGACCGTTCCACTCGTAGTGGACACTTAAAATAATTTGCTGGTTTTTTGGGTACTTTTCTTTTGTCTTGGTCGTAGAGTTTCGTGTACGTTTCAACGGCATACTCGAACAGCTACGACGAACACATCCAGGAGCGTGTCTACCCAATCGACTGCAACCCGGAGAAGATCCTGGCCAATCTCGACGACGAGAAGTTGATACAGGATGTGATCAAGTATTCACTGAAATGGCCCAACACGTACACATTTACGAAAGCGCTGGCCGAAGCGATGACACTCGAATATCGGCAACACTTCCCGGTCGCCATCGTGCGTCCGTCCTGCGTGATGGCCAGCCTGAACGAACCCATACCCGGGTGGTGCGATTCAATCTACGGTACGAACGGTACGTTCATTGGTTGGTACTATGGGCTGATACGGACCAGCCACATCGATCCGGAGGTGACGATCGATACCGTACCGGTGGACTACGTATCGAACGCGATCATTGCCGTCGGATGGAAGACACACTTCGAAAGGTATGGTTTCTGCGTTCGAATGGCATGGACTCGGTTTAATCGCATTAGACAATTCTTTCTCAATTCTCAATTCTTTCAACTGCAGAGCTCAGGAGCCCGAACTGCTGGTGTACAACTGTGTAAGCTCCACCGACAATCCGCTGACGTTCGGTAAGTGCATGTCGTTGCAGCAGCACGAAACTGTGACAAACTTTGCAAACATGTCCTATTTTTGTGTGTTTCGCCCTTCCCATCCAAACAGACGAACGGAGACGCGAATGTGAGAAGGCATGCAAGAAGCATCCGCTTCTGACTGGCATCTACAGACCGATCACCTTCGCCTCGAGCAACGAGTTCATGTTCCGGCTGTACTCGCTAGTGCTACATTATCTGCCCGCCTACATCATGGACATGGCCATGAAGCTTCGAGGCGAGAAGCCCCGTCTAGTCGATACGTACATCAAGATCGATAAGGTCGTTGCCACGGTAAAGAAGTTCTCCAACACCACGTACTTCTTCGACAATCAGAACATGAAAGACCTGTATCTGGCGTAAGTATCGCGCGTATTTCCCTTCTGTCATTCACCTCACTACTATCTTAAGCTGTTTGTTTGGTGCTGGTTGCCATTCTAATAATGACCTGCTTTAGCGATGGTCCCACTATACATAAAAACTCACCGGCCTGCGCGTTTGCACATAAAAACAGTCGCATTATGTCCACCTGTAATGCGATGCAGCAATGAAACTACTCAACGGCACACATGTCTGTTAGGTCGGTGTAATATAAATGAAGAATTAAACTTCACAAAACAGGCAAACTTTAAGCCAGGAAACCAACAACAAAAACATCCCTCTTTCAAGCTGGTCAAAAGTAGCAACAAATTTAAACGCTCTATTACGGGGAACAAAAAAGGTCATAGTTTGGTGGAGATTTTTTTTCTATTTTGGAAAGCATACCGGGCTGTTTGTTGGTTTATTATATATTCCAACTACTAATGAGTTTCAATGGTTAACGACAGCCAGCAATGTTTTAAATGGTTTTGCGCACTCATCGTTGTGTGGTCCAAAAAAAAAACAGAGCATAACAACTGATACGAGGGTCTCCACTATTGCTTATGTATCTTTTTATAATTGTAAAGGCAAAAGATTTTTTTTATAAGCTCCATCAAAATGACCGGCTCATAAATGATTAATTAACGTTCGGAAGATCGACTGCCTCGAAGCATCCAATTAGCTGTTACTTTTGTCTGAGCTGATAATACATTTTATTCATATTTTTTGTTCATAATAGATATTTCATAATCACCTTTCTTACTGCTTCTCTATCGACAGCATGAACCCAGCAGATCACCAGCAGTACCCATGCGACAACCGAAACTACAGCTGGCGGCTGTACTTCGAGGTTGCCATCCCGGGGCTAAAGAAATACTTCTTCAAGGAAGACCTCAACAACGTTAAGCAAGCCCGCCAAGTGATGCGCAAGAAGGAGCTAATCGTAAACACTATACTGTTTCTAATCGTCGGTCTTATGCTGCTACAACTGTACTACCTTCTGCGCTAAGCCCTCTGCCGGATCGGCCGAACGAGCGACGACTTTTGCGACGACGATCGATACCAACGGTCCACGTCGGTCTGAAGAATCCCACAACAATCCGGCGTGCAGGTCATCGTACAGTAGTGGCGCGATCGGATCAACTCCTTGTCCAGGGCCAACCGCTTCTGGTCCAAGGGTACGACCCTGCCGGCATGGTTGATCGACCGATCGGTGTCATCCGCTAGTACAATGGGATGTATATCATCGGCGAGAGATATTGAACCGGACCGGATAATAAAACATAATGGGATGCGTTAGCTTAGTCTAAGTTAGGATTTTTAGGGCCCAGGGAACAGACAAACAGTTGTAACAGGGGAGCAGTAGCGGTAGTGCGCTAGGTTAGAAAGTTTTCTGTATATTCATGTCCGTTTTCAGCTGCAAACAGCTGTAACTGTAAAACGCTCAGCAGGTTTCTATGGATCTTGATTTTGATTCTTTCTTGCATACTTTATAAGAAACACACTTCCACATCAACTAACAACAGCAGATGAAATGGTGAAAGTCAAATGTTTGCAGTATTTGGCAAACATTTTATTGCCCTCTAGATACACAAAGTACATTTTAAACTTAGGTCTCCAACAGCAGAAATTACCTACTTGATCTTTTCCGAACCTTGAAGGGCTCTACTTGTGCACCGATATTTATTAATACCGATTTCAGCGTGCTGAGCACATATAGCTCAAAGATAAATAAAGTAAGAATGTAATATAAGCACTAATTGTGTTCGTCTGAGTTTTCTTTGCAAATACACATTTCCCCAGATAGAGGTCTATCCCCAGCTGGATGACCTCACTATTGAAGTCATAATATACTTCACCTATCTTGGGACAAATGTAAGATATTCACGGGAATGCTGAATTTCAACCGATCTTTTTACAGACTGAGGAATCTTATACACTCAAAACATCTGTCGCGTCAATCAAAACTGAGATTATATAAAACTTAAATAGTTTCAGTACTAGCATAGGCCTTTCAGACATGTACTCTGTACAAAACTAAAGAAACCCTCTTCGTCAGTTCGTGAGGAAGATTCTCAGAAAGAGTTTTGGAACCGTAAGCGTGCAAAATTAATGAAGAAGACGCAATAATGACGAGTTCTATGAATTGTACAGTGAATTAGATTCGATAGGTTCTTATGGGCTGGCCATATCATCTGAACTGCACTGGACGACCCAGTTCGTTAACACTAGAACCGCTGAACTTTTCAACCTTACTAGAACCGCCATATGGGACAATTTTGTCGCATACGTTATGTATACATATTTAGACATGTTTATTATTACCTAAGGGTTTTTGGTGGTTAAATAATTAATAGGCATCACAATTAGGAATAACAAAGCTTTATTAGCAACTTAATGAATAATAAAAAATATTCAAAACAAAGCGACCAAGCAAGCCGGCAAGTCGAAGTGCTTATATAGTCGATTGTTGACAGCGAAAAATTAAGCCCGTAGTAAACAAAAGTAAAAGCACGATGTAGTTGAATACTTTCGCGCACTTTTACTGTTCTATTCTTATTGACATCCCTTGACATCCTATTGACGACACATCCGTCACTCGTTGGCAGCAGGGATAACAGGCGTCACAACGTATTTTGCCTATGGGACAAAAATGTCCCATATGGCGGTTCTAGGTTGGAAATGATTTTTTTAAAGTACCATATGGAATACAAATTTTTTTATAAGCGCATTCAAAAGATAGTTTAAAATAAATAAAAGTCAAAAAAATTCAAAGGGTTATCACGACGGCAAGCGGAATAACACACCTTTTTCGAGTGCGATGGGACAAAAAAGTCCCATCGGCGGTTCTAGTGTTAA
>STHC01000004.1:9734227-9770699 GCA_016254315.1 Anopheles parensis | reverse complement strand
CCGCCGAACTTTTCAACCTTACTAGAACTGCCATATGGGACAATTTTGTCCCATACGTTATGTATACATATTTAGACATGTTTATTATTACCTAAGGGTTTTTGGTGGTTAAATAATTAATAGGCATCACAATTAGGAATAACAAAGCTTTATTAGCAACTTAATCAATAATAAAAAATATTCAAAACAAAGCGACCAAGCAAGCCGGCAAGTCGAAGTGCTTATATAGTCGATTGTTGACAGCGAAAAATTAAGCCCGTAGTAAACAAAAGTAAAAGCACGATGTAGTTGAATACTTTCGCGCACTTTTACTGTTCTATTCTTATTGACATCCCTTGACATCCTATTGACGACACATCCGTCACTCGTTGGCAGCAGGGATAACAGGCGTCACAACGTATTTTGCCTATGGGACAAAAATGTCCCATATGGCGGTTCTAGGTTGGAAATGATTTTTTTAAAGTACCATATGGAATACAAATTTTTTTATAAGCGCATTCAAAAGATAGTTTAAAATAAATAAAAGTAAAAAAAAATCAAAGGGTTATCACGACAGCAAGCGGAATAACACACCTTTTTCGAGTGCGATGGGACAAAAAAGTCCCATCGGCGGTTCTAGTGTTAAGTCATTTTAAACTAAAGACAGGGAATCGATGCAATATTAATAACACCATCATATTTCATTCCTGTACAAAAGTAACTAATACTTATTCTCAATCTGAACGCACTCTGAAACATATTATATTTCTCTTAGATTTTCAATATTTTATATATTACTACATTAATACATAACGTCAATTTCAAACATAGACTGCCCAATACGTTCCTCTATTGGACCAGAAAAAAATTGTTGCTTGGGATAGTATTTTCAACCTCTCAACCTGCTATACTAACTGTTCGGTGTCACAAACGTCAACTAACTAAATAACATCAAAACAAACAAACTCGTATGCGGCAAAAATCAACTGATCACATCCATTTAATAACACAAAAGTTCGGATGGGGAAGATATTTTTCTATATTTGTGATTATACCGATAATACAGAACAATGCAACATACAAAGAAATTCCATTCGGATACGAAGACAAAATCGACCCGAAAACATTCCGTGCATTACGACCGATCCGATCCAGTTAGTAGATTTGTTGCTCAAATTACAATTCTTTCCTCGGTTTCGGCTTAAAGTGGCGAATGCACTGCAGAACTGGGAGCCATCTAATACGCTCATCATAAAATGTATTCCTCCGGCCAAAGAGCACTTAGATTATCATTGGTGAGCTTGTTGTTTTCAACTACTATGGATTGATTTTTAACCTTCACCAATCGATTTTAGGGGCGAACGTGCCGTGCACATGATGTGGGAATTGATCGAACTCACCGAATTGATGGCATGGCTTTCAACACTCGGTGGTGCCTTTTCCGCCCTTGGTAATTACCAACCAGCTTGTGCCGATACGGCGGGTAAAATATCACTGCATCAGATGAAACTGGCCTTCCGGCTGGGTGATCCATCACTCGTGGCCCGGTGTCAGCTCTATCTTGCCATATCGCTCATCCAAAGAACCGAATTTGCGATCGCCAAACAGATTATTCAGCGCGTGTACCGTAGCGAACGGAAGCAAACAGAGCCGGAAACCCGACTGCTGAAGATGTGCCTGGGTATATGGTCTAAATTGCAGTACGAGTACGATATCCATCAGAGGAATGCAGTGCGCAAATGAGTGTTTGCAAAACGGCACGATTGAATAAAATTCTAGTGAACATAGCATATATAGAGCGATGGTGCAACCCGTTATGGATATAGGTTTTGAAATATATTGCAAATTCTATTTCTCCTTTTTTTCATTATAAAAAAGTTATAATTCTTGTTATTATTCACACTTCTTCCTTTCATTCACGTTTTCCAACTCATATCAAACGGACATTTGTTCACATTATCCCTAAATGTTAATTGTGTATATCAGAGTAATTCGATCTTGTTTTTAGCGGGCTGAACATAACGATCGTCTGCGGTTCGACAACCATCAGTGCCACAACATAAAGGAAAGGTTGAACGTTGGCGTAATTGTTCCATATGCAAATGGTGCTTGAAACCATCCGTTGTTACAGCAAACAGCAGCAGTAGCAGCAGCGGCAATAAACGCGTGTGCGTACGTATATCTACAAGCTGCGATATTACTTAGACGGTTGTATGTTTTAAAAAATGTTGGTAGCAAATAAGCTGTTTTCCTCGATTGGGTAGAAAAAATGCCTTTCGATTGTGGATGTGCTCCCTGTTTTTTTTTTCTTATGTTACTACATTACGCCCAGTTCATCCAAACCATAACCATTACTAACACCCTTTTACTTCGCCAGTGTGCCCATGGGATCCCAGGCGGGCAGCACTATTGGCGGGAGATCAAATACGTCCAGCACGTCCTGGCTCACTATGCTGCGATCGACGACCACCTCAAATACAAACTCCTTGAACCACTCGGCCGTCATTATTAGGTAACCCTTTTCGCCACGGTCCTCACCCCAGGAATTTTCCACGCGGAATTTGGTCGGCTTTTGGCTATTGGGCTATGGAAAGATCAAGAGAAAAGAAAGAAACGTTGAATGCAATGTTTACAATTGCTCGATTCTAAACCGTAAAGATTTGTTCTAATAAAATACGATCCAAACTAAATCACAAATATACGTTTTTACTCACATCAACCGATACTCCGGTGAACACCATAGCGTGTGTCATCATCGACTCGCCGTACAGCAGTCGATCGGCTTTATCCATCGTAGTTTGAATGTCTACTCCAAAAACCAGCTTGAAGTCATGCCTACAAAACAGAACAATAAGAAAATGTATAATTGCATTTCACCCCTGAACGCTACTTCTGACCATTGTTTTCCAAACACTTACACATCCAAATCCTCGATGCCTTGCTTGCCCGCAAAACGCTTGTTAACTTCGCACCCGAACCAAACAGGTTCGCCGAACTTGAGTGCTTTCGTCACCAAATCGAGCAACAGTTCGACCGGCTGATTGTTATACAGTACCGGACGGCCGCCCACCACGTTCCCGAGACAGTCGACCGTGTACGAACGACCGTACAAATTCGACGTGCGTGGATCCGTCACCAGGCACACCTTGTCATCGACGTTGAAGTAAGGCTTGACGTACTTCTCGTAGAAATCAATCGGACGGATCGGGCCAATGTTAAGGTACTTTTTCGATTTGTCGTAGTACTCCCAGGTGAACTTTTCCGGGGGAATACCGAGACAAATGCCCACAATGTTGTACACCTCGTTCATCTGCTTCTTCATCCGATCCTTCACCTCGTCGTCTGACGCACCATTATCGATAAGCTTTCGCAAATCCTTTGCATATTCCCGAAGCTAACAGCGTGCAAAGGACAGAAAATGAAAAAAACGGTTAAAATACCTCATTCGTTCAAATATTCTAATAATTTTCTTACCTTGCTCTTTACGACCGAATTCATCCTGGTGCTCGCCTCGCAGCTGTAGCTCTCCGGGAAACATTTCTTAGGCATCAGTCCATGCTTGTTGATCAAGTTAACCAGCATATCCCACTGACCGCCATCGCACGTCGGGTCGGATAGCAAAAAGGACACCAAACGACCGTCGACGGGTTCGCCCCGCTTCGCCGTATCGACGACATTGTTCAGGAAGTAGTTTGCCCGCTCGATCTTGTCCCAGTAGAACAGGTACGCCTGCGAGAACTCGAATTCGTCCAAATTGTACTGCTTAATGAATGGGATACGAATGCAGTTCAGCGCCGCAAACAACCAGCAGCGTCCCGAGCTTTTCTGGTTCGTTAGCGGTTTACCTTCGTTCTCGATCTTAAATGCAAAAAAAAGAATAACAAATGAAGCCATTCTCATACGTTGCCCGGTGCCTTCTTGTTTCTACCTTGTACGTGAAGACGTGTTGCGTGTTTTCTAGCGATTTGCGCGATAAACACGCATCGAAGGGATCTATCCTGGTGCACACATTCTGCGCGAGCACATTCTTTGGGCAGTCGTAAAAATCCGTACGACACTTCTGGAAGAACTCTTCATTGAGTGGAGCTGCAAAAGAGTGGACCAACGAAAAGAGAAAAAAAAACATTAGCTATAGATGGTGCAAGATTTAGTGATATAGCAGCTCCTTGTATCTACCCCGATGGCAACACATCTTCAGTATTAGCGACAGCATTGTGACGCAATCTGCACACTGTCCTCTTGATCCGCTCGGTACGTGCTGCTACTGTACACTACCGAACGAAGCGACACCAAACGATCAGTGCCCGATCAGTGCACATAAACCTTCTCCCTACCTATTCTTCCGCGTTCATCAAACTATGCTCTTCTGCGTGCCGTTCAATGCTAACACATTTCCATCAGCATCACAGCGGCATTCATCTTTCTCGTTTGTTGATAAGATGGTAGCGCGCCGCCACAACCAGACAAAAATCAACTACGAAATCGCATCGCGGATCCTCCTCCATCGGAATAAGATTTCATGGTTAACATAATGAAAAAACTTCGTCTGACACAGCTGATATCAATGAATCAGAATATTCGCAGCTTGTATCAAGGTCAGTGTTAGAAAAGTGGCAACAGCTCTACATAAAAAATGTTCCACTCTACACTGAGACCATTATTAGCTCCTATATCACCCACTGCAAAGCTGTTGATGAGCTAAACATGGACAAGATTAGTAAAATTATTATTCAATTCGACTATACATTTTTCCCTATCAGCGCCAGGCTTTAGTAGACAGTGACCATAAGCTAGCCAGATTAATAATGAAACTACCTAATTCATTTAAACACCTTAATATTATCATAATGCAAAGTATACAGATGGCGAAAATGTTGCTCCTTACTTATTGGTCCATGTTAAATGTCCCATGCTTATCACTGTTTAAAGGTGTACAGTATCAGTATTTCTTCCCGTAAACCTAATCTAATGGAAAATCACATAAACAACACGTTTAAGTGCTTACACACCCTCGAATGAACAAGATAAACAGGAGAGCAGTGCCCTGAAAATGGTAAATAACATGTACGATGGAAAGAAACCCAGGCACACAATCGTAAACATTATTTAGGACGGAATGGGACGAAGCCGAATATTGTTTATAATATTATAAACGAAAGCCGTATGCTACGACAATTGTATACCGGCTTGAAAGACATAAAGTACAGCAATTATTTATTTTACGATCATCAACGGCTTCATGGTAAAAATGTTAGTGGGTTTTTTGGGATAAAAATGTTACACAGTATTTAAATTACACACGTTCCGCTAGACTGTTACTTTGAAATTAAATATAAATATTACTAGGTACGTGATTTTGTTTGTTACAAAAGTTGCTCCTTCCTTATGGAACCTTATCGGGAAATACAGCTCATCCGTTTTACAATCTGCACTGCTGGTCCCTATCACACTGCGAGCAGACCCAAACCAAACACAGTGAAGCGAGTTGGAGATGCGATTGTAAAATTATTTTTAAAAACCAACACCCTTCATTTACTGCCAACCAATCATGCCTACTTTAATCGCTACACTCGCTACAACTGCATAGGTGCCTTTGTTTGCTATTAACTGTCGGATGATGATCTTTTATACCGTGGTTAGTTGTTTATCCTTTTGAGCACGCTGACGCACACGGATGCACAAAAGGTGTATTGGTCGTTTACGCTTGTTTTGCGCACCATTTTTTTTTTTTCAAATTGTACAATGTTATTCTCCATTTTTGTATGTTTTGCATGCGTCGTACACATACACCACTTCATGTGCAGCACAACCTCGGTGGCCATCATCATCCAGACGTTTTGTCGTTCTCTTTTCGTTCCCTTTCGGGTGGTTACTAACGATGACCTAGATACAGTGCGCCTACTTTAGGCCAGTGAAAGCGAAATCTTCTTCGCTACAGTACAATAAATCCAGTTCCGCATGGAGCGAATGTTTTTCAAGGCAATATTCTACACAAAGGAAACACAGACGTTGTTAATTTATGTTAAGAGCTCGCAACGCCCTGCATGTCCAAAGGATCTATAGATCCAATTCGATCGGATGCCACCTTGATCTTTACCTTTTGTATTGGGGAAATGATCTTTAATAATTGTTAACTTCATTGTACTCAAGAACATGGTTACTTTCCATGTTTACTTGTGGTTCTGCCAAATGTTCAGTCGTATATATCCAACCAAAAATCTTTAATTAGATCATATTACTGTAAGCGGCTTCGTGGTCCGTATTCGGAACGTCCACAGAATTTGGACAACGAGGGCGCTTAATCCTTATTGCAGCATTTAAGCCTCTCTCCATAATCGACTGAATTCCTTACAAAAAAATCAACGAAAGCGTTGCAGCAGAACCCCGGGTACGTACTACTTCGCATAAATAACCACACCAGCCGCACGAGTATTATATAATTAAACATTATTAAAGCCGCTCACAAAAACGTATAGCAACCCGCACAAACAAATGCACACACTTACGCATTGAAAGAGAACAAACCAAAAAAAAATGGACACCCAAAGAAACTGATTGGTTCCGAAAGTCTACAAGTAAAAAATAGTTGCTAAACCCAAAAAAACATCGACCACTCCCGGAAAATGTTTTGCGTTCTTACATGGCATCATACTGGGACCGTCGTTTCCTTTGCACGTCTTCAGATCCTTCAGCCGTTGTTGCGTTAATTCCTGTTTGCAGGACTATCAAAAGCGTCCCTATGCGTCCGGAACGGGAGAGATTTTTCAGCAAGTTGCAGTCGCCGCTGTCAATCGGCCTTAAATGTTTAATTCTACGCCTTCCTTACAGTTGTCCGAATCAAATTGATGCACGACTTGCTGTTCTATTGCAGCTTATACGGAGATTATGGTAGCGATTAGCGATACCGACACGCACTCGTAACTTCTATGACCACAACTTTCTCCGCGATTTCCAAGCAGCAGGGCAAGTGCCGCGTATCAGGAAAAAAAATATCTTCCTTCACTCACACATAAATCCACACTCGTCACGACTCTCCCCTCTGTGACAACGATCCTTGACGAATCCTTTTCCACACGTCGAGTATTAAACCCGGTTTCGTATGCAATCTGGATAAATTAACGATGCAAAAGTATCCCGCGTACAGGCAGAAATAAGTTTGGGTGCTGCTGCTATTTTCTACCACGGAGCGATTAGCTGCTCCTACACAGAATCAAGTTTAAATTTGTTTCACGATGAGATGTATTTACACATTCAGCGTGACGTTTTGTTGGCTGATTGATAGTTTCGTTAAACAAGATGGTTGGATTTGACATTACTTTCGTTAAAAGATTGCGCATTTTGACGTTCAGAACGTAAACAAACTGAAGCGTTTTGGTGCGTGGAAATTACGACCGTTTGAAATTTTCTGTGCTGTTGAACGTTGAATACGACATTCTTCATAATACGCTTATGGTGTGATAAGCATGTGATAAAGACAAATTATTTCCATTTGAGACATAATATTATGATACTATCGAACGAAATCACTGTCCACAGGCCACCCAAATCACCAGACTGCTTTTAATCTCAGAATTCATCAAGATTAAAAATAAAACCAAATATAAGAGGACATTTCGCAATTAATTTTCACTTAAATTGTAGAATAGAATACATCACTACCTCTTTAACGCACTGTACTGTATATTTTTAAATGAAATCTATTATCATGTTCAACAAATTAAATAGATAAACTGCGTTTAGACTAATATCTTACGTACACATTAATACTAATATGTGTTAAACCTATTTGTAAACAGCAATGATTTAGTGTAAATAATAAAAATCGTTTTAACCACTATTTTTAACCAACCTGTACAGTGACCGGCTGTAAAAAAGGCAGCCAATAATTCCAACCGATTTTTGTTTGTTTCTGTTATATCAAACCCTCGAATATTTGGACCAAAACATTGGTTGTGTCGTGGAGCATACCGGAATGATGTACGGAAAGTTGATTGAAGATATAAGGTCACATATGAGCCGCCGATGGCAAACCTATATTAGATCATTTCGAGTAATGTTGCTTAATGATGTATGGATCGAGCATTCGGCAGATTCGTGATATAACTTATTTTCATCAACGTAATCACATACATACCTTTGGAACATTCTTGTATACCGATCCGCTTCGTAGTATCCTCTTCCTGAAGTGCTTTTTCTTCATTGTTGGTCACTATATCCTCCTTTCTTTGGATGTGCTGCTCCTGCTCATCATTACTAGCCTCACTGGCGAACTCTCGGACGAGCTGCTCGTAGCCCTTTTCAATAGGCACCCGCGAACGATCATCCGGCGGTGGGGAATCGTTCAACAACGTCTCCGGCGGTTCATTTAGTATTTCGACCTGTTTCAGCGTATTCAGTTCAGTTGTGCTCATTACCAACCCGGTGAAGCTTGTCAGTCCATAACTTTCATCGCACACTGACGATATTCTCGATTCGCTGGCCAGCGATCTGTCGTCACATTCTTCCTCCACATCAAATGCAATAATTCTGTCGAAAAATCGGTCACCAATGCTGTATTCCGCTTCATCCACGTCCGACGACATCAACGTAACGCCTATACGGGGCCGTTTACCGCTTTCACTTGCCTCATCGTCGAATGGTGTCCCGATAGCGCCATGACGCTTCAACTGCTGCCTGCGCTCTTCCCGGAGTAAACGTTCCAGTTCATCACCTACCGCATCCATCGGTTGCACCAAAGCTACGGGCCGTACCTCCGGAAGATGTAGCGTGGGAATCGCGATCGGAAGCAAATTACGACACATGCCATTGAAACAATCCGGCCCAAAGTGTCGACGGCAGACGCGAGCGCTTTTGAATACGTTCAGCGGGTTCATTCGCAGCAGCCGCGGATTGTTGATCAGGGCAAGCCATCGTCGGAAGCGGTTTGACTCACGCACTGGATGCGGAAACACATGAAACGAGACACGGCCAACACTTTTCTGAGCGTTGAACCTGCCGTTCGGGCAGCCGATAACAGCGCAGTCCCACATCGAGTACGGTGTTGAATGATCAGTTTAAGAATTCTCCGTCATTACGCTTCGCAAAATTGCAAATCTACAAAACAACACACGAATACGAAACACAAATTGTTATGCATCATAACAAAGGAAAGACAGCAGTGTTCAACAATCGCTGTGATAAGGTGAGAGCAAAACGCAGCAACGCAATTTGACAATACCTGAAAGATGAGCGCTCGATTATCCGGCCGGAATAATATTTCAAATTCCCCAAGTAACCATAGCGGAAACAACCGTTGTTGTCCTAAAAACATTATTATTCTTTACAACTAGTACTCAACTAGTTAGTACCATTCAAGTAACATTGTTATTGAACTTGTATGTACCGATTTAGATGATTATTTTAAAGTTAATTGCTTAGATTGCATATGTAAATTTCATTTATATCTACTACTGTGGACTTTTATTTGGCCATTAAAATAAACATCTTTTTCACCCGTAAACTAAAAGAGTGTACGTCTTCCTTTGGATAAAATTTGTACAACTTTTTCTACGAGCATATGAAGTGACCTTGTATTGTCAATAGTAAACCGTGGATTCCCATTGTTCGTTTGTCAAAAGTGTGCGCACGTGCAGCACCTCTCGGACTGTTCGGTCAAGTTGGAAGATGAAGGTTGTTGTTATGTACTTCGCCTCTCCGAAAATTTGCAACTAAACAAAGTTTTGAAGCAAAAAAATGTGGTTTCTCCGTGTTCAAAACCTCGCAAAAAAGTGCATCTCACATCGATAACTACATTGACCGCTTTATCGTATCCTGGCGCATGCTGTGAACACCGTAAGTAATTGCAGTTTCATTCCTTCTGGTGTTAATAACAATAAAACACACGCACACATAACTTTTTTCCAACTCGCGCGAACTCCGTACACGCGGAAAAGCGTACAGTGGACGCGTGCGCGTATCTTCGCCAACCGACCGAACGAGCTCCGGAAACGGCTCATTTTATCCGAATATTTTGTGCTTCGGTTGCCGCTTACGGTAGTGTTAGTAGAATTCCTTTTCAAGCCGTGTATGTTGCCAGTGCTCGACCGGTCGTAGCTACCCAGCACATAAAGGGTAAACAAAATCGGGAAACCCCTTTCCCTCTGTCAACGCAACATCGGATTCGAGTTTATTTAGGTTAGGATTTGTTTGCTTTACGAGGTAATATCGGGACTTTTGTTTTGGTCGCATGATTCGTCGCGGGACACCAGCCCGTATGAATCGTAACAACGCGACGCACGCGGACCTCGAGACACGCGCACTACCGTGCAGTGAGCGATCAGCCCAGTCGGGAAGTGTTGTGGCCCCGGGGAAAGAAGAAAGATATTGTATCAGGATTTTTCACCAAGTGTGCTAGCTAAATTGTCTTTCAGTGCGAAAAGGTGTACGGCAAAAGAAAAATAATATTTTTACAAATAAGCAAAATTTGTTAGTCCTTTTTCTTTTCTTTATACGACAATTAAAACGAAACCTGAGCACAATTTCTTCTCTCTTTTCCAGGGGCCGGACTGGTGTGTAGTAACATTTCCGTTGACATTCGACGGAAGGTCTGTATCTGAAGCACTTGGCAGTTCCTAAATGCTTTATCGATAACATAACAACGGTTCGCAGCACTAACGTAAAACCGTTCTACCACTAACGGCAAACCATCCGTATGCCTGCTATCTGGGTGAAAATAATTTAATGTATCGCTGTGGCTCAACTGAGTTGATGCAAAAATGCGTTCGGAATGTTACAACGGTGGTACTTCGTCACCAAAGCGAAGAATCCACGCAGTAGGCAATGGAAAATCTCATCAACAGCATCATGCACACCAACATCATCGACATCAACAGCATAGCCAACACGGAGCAGATAGCATGAACCGAGAAACGATGGTTCATGACAGAAACATGGATTCACCAACCATGACCGAACTACCACCATCCAGCGGATCCTTTCTACACATATCAATCACCAAGTTGGCCATTGGTAGCCGTCTGTTCGTGATAGTGTTACAGCTCTTCGCTAACTTACTACTGCCGGATCATGAAGCTGGTGTTTTTGTGGCACCGCACGATAAGAGCGCACCGGAACGACCGCTCGATGCTGTGGTACGCTTCACACTAGATGGGCTGAACCGCTGGGATGGCCAGTACTTCTTGCACATTGCCGAGCATGGCTACACGTACGAGAATGCGCTCGCTTTCTTCCCGCTGTTTCCATTCATTCTAAAGATAGTGAGCAGCGCGCTCAGCAGCTACGAGGTGGTCACGTTCGTAAGCTATCGCGAGCTTTCGTTGCTGTTGGCAGTACTGATGAATGTCATCTGCTTTACCGGTGCGGCCAAAGCGCTCTATAGATTGAGCAAGCACGTGCTCGGCAGCCAGAAGAAGGCGGAAATTGCTGTCCTGCTGTTTTGCTTTAATCCTGCCTCCATCTTTTTTACCGCTCCGTACACCGAAAGTCTGTACGCGTGGCTTTCCTTCGTCGTGATGTACCAGTGCATGGAAGATGTGACGTCGATCTTTCTCACCATCCCACTCAGCCTTTCGATCCTGTGCCGTTCGAACGGAATGTTCAACATCGGTTTCGTGCTATACTTTGTCGTTCGTCGCATTGTCGCACAGTACAACTTTCACAACATCATTTGCATCTGCTCGCGGCTCTTCTCGATGCTGATCATCGTACTGTTCCACTACGGCATCGCCCAGGTGTACAACTACTATCTCTTCTGTTTCGTGCAGAAGTTTAACTTTCCCGACCATGTGCGCGAGTATGCGCTGGAGCACGGACTCGTATTGGCCGGCAACAAAACGGACGACTCGTCACCCTGGTGCTCGAATTTGCTACCCTTGTCGTATTCGTACGTGCAGAGCCAGTACTGGAACGTGGGCTTTCTACGATACTATGAGCTGAAACAGTTACCGAACTTTCTGCTGGCACTACCGGCTATTTATTTGACGCTGAGCAACTCGTACCAGTACCTTTGCGAACATTGGGATTACGCCGTACGTTTGGGCCTGTTTCGACTGACCAAGAAGCAGCACAAACTAATGCGCCCGTACGATCGATTTGCGCTAGTGTTTGTGGTTCATGCGCTCGTACTGACCATCTTTTCGCTGCTATTTGTTCACGTGCAAGTTACCACCCGATTGCTGTGCGCTGCGAGCCCGGTACTGTACTGGTATACGGCCGAATACTTTACGGGCGAACGGACGTTTATAAAGCGACAAGTGATCCGGAAACTTTCGAAGCAGGTTAAGGATGGCGAAGAAAACAGCTGCACCCACGTGCTGAATCACATCGAGCTGAGCGATTTGCTTGACTTTCGCTGGATGAATGGACGCCAGCAAGCAATTCTGGTGTACTTTTTCGGATACACTGTGGTAGGAACGGTGCTGTTTAGCAACTTTTATCCATGGACCTGAAGAAAGAAGAACTGAAATCTTACCAAAGTTAGTGGGCTGTACTGTTCTTCATTTACTCTTGGAAAGGTAAACATGCCAACCGACTATACTATTCGACCAAAGGAAAACGACGGCTACCAAAATCCAAGACATTCTACACATTGGGATTACACTTATCTCGTGCCTTTTCGCTCTACATACATACATACATACTTATATTGCCAAAACGAAAAACAGCAACAAAATTTAGGTAGAAACAACATTGTACTGTTGTAATGTGTAACACTGGTTGAACCATATTGTTCACTTTACGCTTCACGACCAAAGTTACGCTTTCTATTTGCTCATCATTTATGTACGCGGAGATGTTGCCATCAAAAAATTCAAAATTTGCCAAACAAACAGCCAATTGGGAAAAAACGAATAATTCGCTGGAAGAAATTCTTTAAAACAATCCTTCCTTTTTGCGATCCTGACTGTGTTTATTTAGCATCGTAAGTAGATTAGACCTGTATCGAAATGGTTTAATTTTATGTGATTAAACAATATCGGTTGTTAACAAAAAAGGCTTACAATGGAAGCGTTATAATGTTAGTATCTATCAACCGCCTTGCATTACCACCGAACGATTGTCGTCCTCGTGTGCAGGCCGAAAACGGGCTTTGACCATTTAGTTAGGGTGAGAGAGACAGATAGAGAAAAAGAAAACCTCGAACGAAATTGCGCTTTACATGTGTATATAAGCAACACTACTAAACGCTGAAATGCAACAAAAGGATCGATTCCACGTCCGTACGTCTCTTGCTGAGTACAGAGTGCTGAATCGGGTTCGAGGAAAATGAAATTACCAGAGCTACCATGTTATATATGTATGTATACATACACCCGTACACATAATGCTACTATACTTAAAAACAATAAATTATATATTTAAATTCGAACCATATGTACTTCCCATGGTTTACCATCACAAGACTTTACAAAGCAGTTTGGGGGAAATTGTAGTGCAAAACATGTTTCCAAACGGAAACATGACAATTTGGAGTGAAAGCAGAACAAATCGAAACAAACGTAAAACATAATCCTTACCCAAACACCGTACTAATGCATGTTTAAACAAAAGTCGAAACAAAGTTAAAGCTAGTCTATCGAGATAAAAGGCATATAATTAAAAACATTAAGCAAGAACCTATTAAACTAAGCATTACTAACGTACGTGAGTACACCTAAACAGAACGAAAACAATCAAACCAATATTTCCTGTTATAGAACTGGGCAATCGAACGAACTTAACATATTGTGAACCGGACGAAAGTTAGTGTTTCCATAGGATTAGTAAGTAACATTTCAAAAATTCGTTGTTAGTTATACAATTTCAACTATTTTACTCCGGCGAGAAGTAAAAGCAGCGACGAACCAAGAATAATAATAATTATAAAACAGGAACATCACGTTATACACTCTACTAGTATGTGTAGCATAAGGGGTTTTTTCATTCGGGCGAGTTTCTCGCCATCATGTTAGTGATTAGCTAGTAATAGAGGCAAAGTAAACAAAAACCTAAAACCAGCATAATCAAACATGTTAACGCAGCATCGCTAAAGGTCGAGATTGAGCAATTAAACGGTCGCACAGTAATTTATCAAATCAACAACAAACGAACGTAAACAACATTTATCTAAACAAGCAGTTTTTAAAAACCAAATCTTCCTCACGCATAAATAATCAAATCAAGCTAAACTAACTAACATTAAAGCAGATTTAAAGACGCACACACTCACCGGTCGTGCTTTAGATAAGGTCTAATCGATTTTAACTATTATATTACCTTACGGAACCAGTTCAATTAACGATTCACTGTTAGTTATACAAACTGAAAACCGAAAGAGAGCTGTCGAAGAAAGAGACCCATCAAATGGTTTCACAGGTCAGAATTTAAAGGATGACTTATCGCTTGTGCAATCCTATTTTTTTTAGCAAATTTAGGAAATGATAAACCCCAATCATTTGAAATATGTATTCTTAATTATAGAGTAATCTCTACCAAGCCCCCAATATTACGTTGCTATTGTGCCTATTGTTTTGCCTATGTATTATTTTATTTTTTATTACCCAACGGATATGTTTATTTTTATCGATAATGTAATGCATTTTGCTTAGTTCAATTGCTAGTGGACGTCAGCGGATTTAATCAACCGTTTTAGCGTAATCAACAGGTTGCAAGAGCGATAAATTAGCATTTAGTTCTGACCTGTAAAACTTTGCGTTTAGCGCAGCCGTAGAATTTATGCGCTAAATTGTGCAATAGAATTTTCATTGTAACAACAAGCAATGTATTTTCTTAGGGAATGTTCTATAGTTTTTTCGAATTAAATTTCAATGTGCAATTTTTAATCAGTAGTTGTGTTTACGGTAACGATACTAAATTCAGTGAAGCAGAGCAGTTATCTATACAACATTGAAAAGACATCAATTAAAACCGTGTTTTTCCTTTTGCGGAAGCCTCACAAACAACTAAACCGCAATGAAATTGGTAAACAAATAATTAGCTTCTATCCATTTCGGAACGTCTAGTCTCTTCTAGTCTTTAAATTTAAACACTTGTTAAAAGCGATTTTTAAAAAGAGGTTTTACTAATAATCGTTCGTGATCTTTACTATCTTTGAAGAGTTTCGCATGTTAGACAATATCTAGTTTCACTGTTAGACTATTTCTAATAGTAACTGCAATAAACTGTTTCTCAATTCGATTACCATAAGTTATGTGTTGCTGTGTTTGATTTGATCCTTTGATAAGTGCATTCCGAATTCCCGAACATAAAATTTATCTGTCTTTCTTATTCACTCAGCACTGTGGACAAGTTCAACGGCATCTACTGATTATAATTTTTCATTTAAGGATCCTCACAATATGAGTCACTCGATCGACGATCACCGATCGAGACATTCTGGCTCGCGGAGAAAGCATCGTTCACCAACTCGCAGTCCACCATCATGTCAAAAACGCAAATTAAGCAGTCATTCCAACCCGGCTGACCAGACACCATGTGAACAGACCAACTTGGTTCATTTTTCCTTTCTGGATCACAAAACGGAACTGAATCGTGTACTGCGAGGTTACTGTGCTCGCGATCAGCTGGTGGACGATGTAAATGATTTTTGGTTGTTCGTTAACAAGTATGAATCGTTACTAAAACGCACCGGACAACCGATCCTTCCTGATCCACCGTCAGCCAGCGGTATGCGAGAGCACTGTCCTAGTGGGACGATACCTTCCGAGTATAGTAAAGCGCTCGGATGTTGCGTGTCGTTGAGAGTTCCCATCGAAGAGCTGTTTGCCCGCCTGGGAGGAACAGGTTCCAGTGCCATAACGCACACAAAACTCATACAACTGCTGCAGATAGTGACGCATTACTTAGACTTCCGGCAGCGTGAGAAGTTTAACAAACTACGCAAGTTACGCCAGGCGCAGGCCAATCTACCGGTCGCTAAGCATCGTGAGGAAATAGTGGAAGCGGTACGAAACGAACGCGTAGTAGTGTTGGCAGGTGATACGGGATGTGGTAAATCGACCCAGGTACCGCAATATCTGTACCGTGCTGGCTATGAAGGTATAGCCTGTACGCAGCCGCGCCGTATCGCTTGCATTTCCCTCTCGAAACGTGTTGCCCATGAACTGTTGGCCGAGTATCGAACCGAGGTTGGATACCAGATACGATTCGAGCGAAGCAAAAACACAAACACAAAGATACTATTTATTACTGAAGGATTGTTGCTGCGGCAACTAGCAAGCGAGGACAATCTGGAGCAGTACTCTGTCATCATCCTGGATGAGGTACACGAGCGACATCTGCATGGTGACTTTCTGCTGGGGATTGCCAAGTGTCTTATCCGTGCACGACCCGACCTTAAGCTGGTTCTCATGTCGGCCACAATCAACATCAAGCTGTTTGCAGACTATTTCTCTGAAGAGGAGGCCCGTATCATCGAGGTACCTGGACGACTGTTCCCCATCAAGCTGCACTATATGCCCCAGTTACAGGACGTGCCGGTAGGAGCAGCAGGCAGTTCGACGGGTGGTAAACGTACCCAGAGCGATCGTCTCAGCCCAGAACCTTACATACAAATTCTGCAACTAATTGACCAAAAGTATCCACCAACGGAAAAAGGTGACGTATTAATCTTTCTCAGTGGCTTGAACGAAATAACGGCCATTGTAGATGCTGCCCGAGAGTACAACGAAAAAAACAAAAACTGGATCATTTTACCCCTGCACAGTACGCTCTCGATCGCCGAGCAGGACAAGGTATTCGATTACGCACCGGACGGTATGCGCAAATGCATCGTCTCAACGAACATCGCCGAAACGTCGGTCACGATCGATGGTATCCGATTTGTCGTGGATAGTGGGAAAGTGAAAGAGATGAGTTACGATCCAACCACTAAAATGCAACGGCTGAAAGAGTTCTGGATATCGAAGGCATCTGCCGAACAGCGAAAAGGACGGGCTGGACGTACCGGGCCTGGCGTTTGCTATCGTTTGTACGCGGAGAAACAGTTTTACGACTTCGATGCGTACAGCACGGCGGAAATACTGAAGGTGCCACTGGAATCACTGCTGTTGCAGATGATATCTATGGGCTTGCCAAATGCGCGATTGTTTCCCTTTGTCGAGCCACCGCCGATGGATAACGTGGAGAATGCGATCGTTAGCCTGAAGGAAGCGGAAGCACTGACAGAGGACGAGAAACTGACACCTCTTGGTAAAGCGCTGGCAAAGATTCCGGTCGACATTGGAATCGGAAAGATGCTGCTGATGGGCTGCGTATTTCAGCAGCTACAACCAGTGCTTACACTGGCCGCAGCATTAAGCGTACAGTCACCGTTCACCAATCGAGCCTACCGTGATCCAGAATGTGAGGTAGGGTGTGCATTGGCCAAGGACCCAAGTATTAGTTCGTTGATTCATTTTTCATTTCATTCACAGAGGTCACGCAAATCGCTCGAGTCCGATCATGGTGATCCGATCACACTGCTAAACGCGTACAAAGAATGGTTGGAGATTAAGCAGCACCGGACAGACTATGGGCGTCGTGACGATGGCAATCATCGTACTGAAAGTTCCAAGGTGTGGTGCCGTCGCCGAGGTCTAGAAGAACAACGGTTCTACGAAATTACCAAGCTACGCAATCAGTTCCAGGATCTGTTGCAGGACTGTGGTCTACTGGAGTCGCAAAGCAATGAACATCTGTCCAGTGCGGAGAGAGCAATTCGCAATGGGGAGTTGCGTCAGCTAAAAGAACTTCGGAAGGCGCACCGCATGGAAGCACCCCGAAAGCGCAAACTGCTTAAATCTGATTCTTGGGGATTGGGTGAAGAAGGCGAGGAAGAGGCAGACGATGGGAAGGTGGACATAAGAGATGTAGAATTTCGTTTGAGCCATGATTCCTCCAAGCTGCAGCATCTGGTATCTGGTGCCACGGCTTGCAGCTATAGAGATCTGATGACGCTTAAGCTAATTCTGGTCAGTGGCCTCTATCCCCAGGTGGCGATTGCCGATGAATTTAACTATTGCAAGGTAATAGCTAGCTATATTTAGAGAAGCGCATTACATTTCATAGGTGTCTTTTGTCAATCTCTCCCGCTTCTAGAGTTTATCGGAACAATTCTTTCACACCCGTGCGAAACCATACGTGTCGTTGCATCCAATGAGCTTTTTCGGCAACAATGCGCAACTACTGCAATTGACAGATAGTGAGATTGAAGAGAAACCGCCCTCATACAAATCACGTCAACCGCTTAGCTCTCGTCACCAGATTGTGTGCTATTTAACGCTCCTGGAGACGAATAAATCTTATCTAACGAACACGTTACGCATGCCAGCCGCCCAAACGTTGCTATTGTTTGCACACACGCTCGAAACGAACACTACCTTCTCACGGATTGTGTGTGACGTGTGGTTGTGCCTAGACTTTCCTGCTCCGGAAAGTGGTCAGGCATTGCTGCTGAAAGCCACCAAACTGAGACGACTTTGGAATCGATTACTTGCGGAAAAGCTAAAAGGTACTTACCGCGTGGCGTTGGTGTTGCTTCTTGTTGCAATATTAGTGTATAACATATCTTATCCAATCCTTCACAGCACTTACCATAACGGCAGACGGTGAGCTAACGAAGATCGAACGAAACGTTGCAATCGAACAGATGAACCGTGAACTCTGGTCCAGTTTGGCCCAGTACATGAACACGGAAGTGTGTTACACAATTAAAAAGCTGCTTCCGGCAGATCTGAAATCACTTTACATTGGACCTACGATGGAGGATAATAATGAGGATGGTGAACAACGAATGGATCTGCCGAATCCCAACCCGTTTGCGGAAGATTTCCAACCTTTGTACAACGAAACGAAGGGTGGCGTATTCCTAACAGAAAACCTTACTTACGGTTGGTAAGTATGGTAGACTTTTTTTTTGGGATTTTGTAAACCATGCTCACATTATCAATCTCGTCTTCTCTTCCTTCCGTAGTGTTGTGGAAACGGATTGGAGCATTTTGATGCACGAACAAATTCTGGAGCAAGACTGGGAATGTGGACATTGCCGAGCAACGTTTCATTTGACCGGTTTACAAAAGCTTCAACACGCAGTCATTTGTACACCGGTTAAGATCGATGAAGCGATTGTAACAACACCAACGACTAGTGAAGTTGGTTCATCCAGAAAGCTAAACGTGACCCGATATGATTGCCCAAGCTGTGGTCAGCAACTAATGTTGAGCGCAATTGAAGTACTAAAACACAAAAAGGGTTGTAACAAACGCATCAAACAGGAACTGGAGAATTAGTTTTGAACCATAGAAACATTTCCTACGTTACAAAAACATTTGTAATGTCAATAGATCTCAATAATTAAAAATCCTAAGAATTGCCAAATACGTTATCGTGTGTGTTTGTATATAGACTATCCTGTTGACTTTATTCGTGTGTGTGTGTTTGGCTATAATTGTTTGGCTTTGATAAAGNGCTCCGGAAAGTGGTCAGGCATTGCTGCTGAAAGCCACCAAACTGAGACGACTTTGGAATCGATTACTTGCGGAAAAGCTAAAAGGTACTTACCGCGTGGCGTTGGTGTTGCTTCTTGTTGCAATATTAGTGTATAACATATCTTATCCAATCCTTCACAGCACTTACCATAACGGCAGACGGTGAGCTAACGAAGATCGAACGAAACGTTACAATCGAACAGATGAACCGTGAACTCTGGTCCAGTTTGGCCCAGTACATGAACACGGAAGTGTGTTACACAATTAAAAAGCTGCTTCCGGCAGATCTGAAATCACTTTACATTGGACCTACGAAGGAGGATAATAATGAGGATGGTGAACAACGAATGGATCTGCCGAATCCCAACCCGTTTGCGGAAGATTTCCAACCTTTGTACAACGAAACGAAGGGTGGTGTATTCCTAACAGAAAACCTTACTTACGGTTGGTAAGTATGGTAGACTTTTTTTTGGGATTTTGTAAACCATGCTCACATTATCAATCTCGTCTTCTCTTCCTTCCATAGTGTTGTGGAAACGGATTGGAGCATTTTGATGCACGAACAAATTCTAGAGCAAGACTGGGAATGTGGACATTGCCGAGGAACGTTTCATTTGACCGGTTTACAAAAACTTCAACACGCAGTCATTTGTACACCGGTTAAGATCGATGAAGCGATTGTAACAACACCAACGGCTAGTGAAGTTGGTTCATCCAGAAAGCTAAACGTGACCCGATATGATTGCCCAAGCTGTGGTCAGCAACTAATGTTGAGCGCAATTGAAGTACTAAAACACAAAAAGGGTTGTAACAAACGCATCAAACAGGAACTGGAGAATTAGTTTTGAACCATAGAAACATTTCCTACGTTACAAAAACATTTGTAATGTCAATAGATCTCAATAATTAAAAATCCTAAGAATTGCCAAATACGTTATCGTGTGTGTTTGTATATAGACTATCCTGTTGACTTTATTCGTGTGTGTGTGTTTGGCTATAATTGTTTGGCTTTGATAAAGGTTTTAATTAAACAGCACTAGACAAACTGACGGGGCACATACACACTTCGCGGTTGCTTACAAAGAGGGACTACAAAGTGTTCAAAATCTCTACAGACTCAAGTGGAACAACGAAGCGTTTCAGTGGCTCCCAGAGGCTACTCGGTACCAGTATATGCACCGATTTGATTGATATTGGCAACACTTTTAACGATCGTCCTTAACGTTTTAGACATTAGCCCTACTAATTCCGAATCCGCGTGACAATGTTCTCTATTTAAAGTGTGGAGCTATTTCACTTATTAAATTTTACGCTTAATTAGTGACATTTTGTTGGGAATACCTAAATGAACTTTTTTCAGTTATTATACTTATCTTATCTTCTCTTTGGAAGCTGCTCGATAATAGATTAAACTTTTGTCTCTTTCTAAAGCTGGATCTTATAACTTGTTCCTCAGAGTTACATTTCTGAAGCAAGAATTGCTAATTAAACAAAAGAGAATAATTTATCCCCAAACAATACGGTGAAGAATGAACATTTTTACGTTCACTTACAATTAAAAGCTAAAACGTTTATTGTGAGAAGCAAATTAAATTTACCAAAAAACTTTGTAACGCTGTCGACACTGCCACGAAATACGTTAAAGCCCTACCACCTGTTGCATTACACATACTGTTACGTTAGTGTTGCCACCTTGAATTGATTTGAGTTGTTCACTGTGTACACATAACATTATTTGGCACTGTGTAAGACATGCGGATTCTACGTTATAGGATGCACACGCCTACACTGCTTCTCCTGTCGAATTTTTGAGACATTTAGCTTACGCAAATGCGCTGCAAAGCGAGCTAGCTATATCGATTGTTTTAGTTCCATTCGACTGGCATTTGAATTTGTTTTGTCAATTAACCACTCTACTCAGTTGCTTGTTGTAACAGCAGTTACTATTACTGCGGCCAATAGTAGTTTCTATAAGTGCACTGTTGCTACTGCTCCTACCATCCAAAACTATCCAACTGATACCCATTAAGCTTTCTGCGTACGGGATTAATTTGTTGTGCGTTTTGCCTAAAGTTTTGCAATCAATAATGTTTGCCGGTATGTATAAATTTCCTACACTCGTCTATTCAACTATATGTATATATATATATATATGATTTAGTTGTTCGTTGACAATTGGCACAAATTCAGAACATCAATCGTGTAGCTAAGCACTTCCGTTTTCGAATATCAAAATTTCCCTGCTACTGATACTTGTAGTTTAGCAATTCCCTTTTTATACACTCCACTCTATGTATGGGATCATTTTTCCCACCTGCAGGCCATTTCCATTTCATACCGTAAACTCTTTGGCGTGAGAAAGATGTTAAAACTGGACCTAGCATAAATTGGCCGTGAAAGATGGAGGCCGTGCGGAAACAGGTGTAATACTTTCGTTTTTGTGTATAAGTGGTTGAACGTACTGATAGATAAGTTAAGAGCAACCCACACTCGTTTTGCCTAACATTCACATTTCTACTTTCGTTATGTAGAGCGATATCTTTTGCTTCAGTACATCCTTCTACCCGAATGCCCAGAAGTTATGACATTGATTACACATTATATAGAAGTAGGAGGAGAAACGAGACCAAAACCTTCACTAGCCTACAGTAGTAGCAATAGTTACAACTCGAGAGTAGAGAATATTAGTTATACTCACGCAGCGATTTTGTAGAGTATGCGTTCTAAACCACAGCACGCATCCTACGCGGAACGGGTCGTTTAGGGTGTTCTAGGACGATACAAATACGACCGCAACTATTTGTTAACTCAGTTTTCTAGGATCTTCTGCACCTCCGGGCGTTCTGTTCTAAGAGGATGTTGCCGAAGAATTGCCCACGTCCATTCAACGCGACGATTACCAGGAGAAGCAAAGGCGCCATAGTAGTTGTGATGTGTAGAGTGGGCCGCAAAGCACTATCGTCCCGTAGGCTGTCCAGAGGGCGAACTTCCGACGCAGACGGGAGTTTCAGTAGTGCTTTTGCTTCGCCGAACATTAGTAATCGTGTGCACACAGTCGTCACAAACTTAGCTTTAGGGCTTTCCGTTGATTTTCCAGCTTTAGCTCCAGCATCGTGTACGGTATGACCGAGATGACTAGCAGTATGGCGAGAATGATGATTTTCGGTGCTTCACACAGTACTCCGTGGCCGGCAAACGTAACGGCTAGACCAAGGAATCGAAGTGCCTGTAGAGGTGATGTCACTTCAGCGAACTTGTTCGGATGCGTAAGCGTAGTTAAAGCAAACAGCAACGTCTCCCAAACCGCATTGCAAACACCCCAGGCAGCCGGTATGACGTACAGTACGGCACTATCGTCCCTGGAGGGTTTCCAGCGCAAGAGAACAAGCAGCAGGCAGGCGTGGAATATAAACCCAGCAACTAAAACAGATGAGAACATCATTTGTAACATGTGTTGGTGTGGATTGTTATTTAGGATACCTACCTATGACTACGACACGTTTAGTGTGTCTCAGCAGCATACTTAAGGTGCAAGCGGCAATCAGTTGCATCACGCCCATACCAACCAGAACACCGGCCACACTGTTCGGTCCCAGCTCACATGCGACAAAAGCCTGAAATGAAGCCAAAACCGATTAGAACCTTGTGTAAGAAATTAAGACCACTTCACGCTAATGCTCACCTTCATAAAGTCGGCCATCATGTACGCTTGTTCAGTACCAACGAAATACGCTAGCGGTCCTGCAAACAGCAGCGTGTCAGACATTCTTCTTATAGAGTCAAACTTGACGTTAAATTCAATATCCGTCGTAAACGCCGTAACGGCAAATGCCAGTACACCGAACACCAAATAGATGCACATGAGTGGCGTGGCACCTGTATAGCCCTGTAGTTTTAACTGATTCTCCAGCGCACTACTGTTGACCAGCACATTTCTATCCCATACCGGGCAGAGATGGGAACCACAGATGCGCTCACCGTAGTCATTCGTCTGGAACATGCTGTACGGGAATCGATCCATGTACGGGCCCGCTGAATCACGCTGCTCCTCGGAACTGCCACCAACAGCTGGGCCACTGGATGTGCTGGAAGGTTGATATCCGTCGTCACCATTCCCGGTCGGATCAGGTAACCGTATGTTGTACAGGAAGTACATCGTTTCTCGCAGCGTCGGCATCGAAGGAGTAACGATTTTGGATGGTGTAGGATTAGTAGGTTTAGTGCTGTGGGTTGTCGCCATGTCCAGGGGTTGCTCCGTATCTCCCGGCAGAGACATAAGAATGTCCCTGTACATAGGCAAACCCCCATCTGCAGGCTGATCGTTGTGAGACCCATTGAACGTTGGCGTCGTCCCATTCAATGTCCCCGTCAGAGCCGCATTCGGAACTGGTGGGGCAAGACTCGATATGTAGTAGCATCCGATGCGGTTCGAACCAGAAGCACACGTCAATACAAACGCTGCCACGATAGTGCCGATTATAATTCCAAGATCTCCCGCTGCACGGAACCATCGCCCTAACCGACGGACCTGCTCCTGCCGGCTGCATAGCAATCGGTGATCATCGTAACTGTCGGCATTTGCACCAGCGGTACTAGCGCCGCCACATTCCGGTTGCGAGCAGCTCAGCTTTCCCGCCATCGACACCAGTAGCGCTTGCTTACATATTACGGAAGGTCCAAGCAACAGCCCAAGCAGCAGATACCCGGGCACCAACGAAAGCAGTACGGGGTAGATGTGAGCGGCTAAAAACAAACAGACCGTACCATAACTGGCCGCTAGTACGATCGAGTATCCGAAGCGCTGTACCAGCTTGGTCGTCAATAAGCTCATACCGGCCGTTACCGCACAGCACAAGCTGAGCAATCCCGAACCCACATCTGGTCCTGCCGCTAGCCATGATTCCTGCTGGAACCAGGTCGAGTTAGCGCCCTGCAGTACAATGAGCGGTACCAGCGCAGTACACATGAAACCGTGGGCTATCGCTAATAGGATGAAATTCTTCATCATCTTCGAGCGGACGTGCGACGGAATCTTGTGCCGGCAGCCGTAACTTCGATTTTGTACTGTCAGCAATTTGCGGACGGACGTTGCCCCAATGGAACTGTTGACCGAATCTCGTCGATGTCTATTCCCGAGTGAAGATGACTGAAACTGATAGGCTGCCGCGAAGGTTGGTCCTACCGAAATTCGATGGCTACGATTGGAGGCCGGCGAGTAATTAGTTAAGTATTGCTGCAAAGAAACAAGTAGCGGGAAAAAACGTGTAAAAATGGAAGAATAAACTGGATAATGTAACTCTACTCTTTTAACATGAAAATATAAAATTAGTTGATAGTTAAAGTTTGGAAAGTGCAAACACATTTTTTAAATGCAGAAAGATGATAGTTGAACAAACAATCCCAAAATTAAGAATGAACCAATAATAATACCCATTGAATGAAACATATTTAACTCTCATCGTGCCGCATTTGATTAAACTTTTGCCACTTGGCGAGAATAAAGGTGATTTAGTGTAATAGTAAAAAAACTTGTTCTACTTACGTCTATTATGGGATCGTCCCAAATGTGATGTGCCTGGCCAGAGCTTCGTGTTCGCATAACCTTCCTCGAACCCGGTGGACATTTTTGCTGAAAGATACTTTTCGCAGCCGCAATCTACAATTGCACGTAAAAATGGTAAGTTTATGTTTCATCCTCTTGTCATTGCCTTTAGATAAATGTTTGCTCTCTATAATATCGATATGCGTGTGTTATCGTCCACATACCTGTTGCTTGTGAATGAAGACGGGCCGTTCAAGCGTCCGTATTGACTCCTTCTCACGGCCAAAATCCCGCTCAATGATACGTTCGCGGGCAAGGATACGTTCCCGCTCTTCAAGTCGGCGTTCAAGCTTTTCGGTCGATAGATCACTTAGGTTTGGTAAGCTTCCCATTGTATCATGAAGATTGTTCACGTCTAACTGCGTACACCGTTTTGTGTGGGCTACAGTTCTGACTCAATTACCGTTTGAATAGTCGGAATTGCTATAATGCACCGGTGGGAGTACTCATCGTTTTTTGTCTGTACCGCTGACAGCTACACCCACATTAGTTGACCTGTGTGTAACATAAAAGAGACATTTTAAATGATAAAATTAATCGTTCATTCAAATTTTACTAGAAAAACAACAATTCTTTTAATGTAAATAAAATTAATTAAATTAAAAGTAGGAACACACAATAGACTAGTAAGTTTCGTCCATTCTTTCAGACCTCATTATAGTTTTAAACTACAAAGAACCTATTTACATTACAAATGGTTTAAATTCTCAGAACTTTTTTTCGTTCTTCCTAGAGCAATATTATCGGCAGATATACCCAATGGTTAACCATGTTTTCATTCTACGAAGCACCTCACAGATTTCTGCCCACTAACGTTGTTCCATATAGAACCATAGTGTTGCCATTGCTCGAAATATGTCGAACAGTATTGCCGTAGGCCGCTGAGGCCCAATAATTGAATTGAACGCGTTCCCTGAACTAGGTAAAACATCATATTGCATCGACTAATGGTTGGGAAATCACATTATCAGCCCAATACACCAAACATGTTGGGTGTGTCTCTGGATAGTGACCCTGACGGTAGCCCTAACGCCATTTAGAAGAGATTTATTTTTGGTCCAATAGGCCAAACAACGACATCTTCTTTAAATTACCAAGGTTTCTATGTTGGGTGCCGATCACGGCTACCAAGCAAAAAACCCACAATTTGTAAAGCCTCTATTCATCATCCATAATGAATAGTGCATTTCCGAGAAGCTGCTGTCCGACAGTGTGTTACCAGCGTTCTAAGAAATTATTTCAAAAACAGAAAGACCTGTTCTGTTTTGTTTCCTTCCATTCACCCCAGCCACCCCAGTTTTTAGTTGTTCAATTTCAAGAGCATCCCGAAGAGTATAAGCGAAACATCACCGTAGAAACGATCACAAAACTTTCACCCAAGCCCCGGCAAGTGTTTCCGGTGAAAAGTTTTCCTTCTGCGTTGTCAATGTCGGTCGGCGCACCAATGCATCCATCCGACCGGAACTAAACACAGCAGGTATGAGGCAGCTGACATAAAGCGTGACATCCACAGTTTCACAGCAATGCCATTCAAAGGGCCCTCATCTCCCCACATCCGGTCGGTGTGCCATTGCGTTGTCAAAAGTTTTTCAATCACCCTGGCAACATCAGTACTTCCGGTGGGTCCACCACTCACCCTTTTTTTTCGACATTCGCTTCTTATTTACACCACCGTCAAGTGGCACTTTGTAGCTGGAGTATGATTTTTGAGTCCACAAAGAACACTCAAGGTTCTATTGGATTTGTTGCATTTCATAGTGAATAATACTTGCAAATCTACCCAATCAGCATCCATATACACACAAAACATCACTCTCGCCCACTTTTTCCATGATTCTACCTTTCTTGAGCATGAAATAATCCAACGTCTCGCGTCTGTGTCGATCAAACGAACTCTCTAGGCGCATGCAACTGTTGTGGAATGATAATGAAAAACAAAGGAGCAAACATAAATAAAGCTTACAATGGAGCACACAATAAATCCAAGGCTTCACCAGCCCGATGTCGTGAAACGGGACACGAAGTAAAGGAAGAAATCCGTCATTTTCATCAACCAATAAATATGGGCGCCCCCTTACCAATTTCAACCGAGATGTCCCTTACAGCCAGCCACCACACGGGAATAGAGATAAATAACCGCCAGTTTGTTCTGTTTTTTTTCTTGTTTTTTGCATAAGCCGAGAACAATTCACGCTCATGCAAAGCATCTCGAACAAGTAATGAAATACGAGCATCATGCCACGTGCTCGGTTTGATAGAGAGCTTCGTGCACAGAAATGTTGTGAATACAGGATCTGTGTGTGTGTAATATGTCAATAACAACAGCCACAAAATTTCCATCCTTTAACGGTTTGGTGTAGTTTTGTTATTTTGTTTCATCTGTTTTTCATCCCACGTGAGCGTAATTTATTTGCATTTTTTTACAACCGGCCCAATCTTGTGCGCCTTGCACGTTTTCGTGGCAGACAATTTCTGGAAATTACGATTGTGTCGTTGTTGTGCTTTTATTTATGCATGCTGCAAAGAGAAAACATTTTTAATCTTTTTATACAGGTTTACGTTTTACGTTTTACCGTACCATTAGTCGGTTTGGACTGTTTTTACACACCATTCACGAAAGGAGTATGGAGACGCCCAGTACTTTATTCATATCATGGAGACGCCCAGTACTTTGTTCATATCATGGAGACGCCCGGTGTTTTACGAACCACTGCTAGGGAAGATTATGGCGGCAAAGGTTAACGTGCTAAATTGAGGCAAAACGATATAACATTTCCCAATGCATCAGTTCTGCCATGTCGCATGGGAGCAAAACAAGTGCAAAAAAAATACCAATCTTTACGGTCGTTGACTATCGCTGCATGCACATCCTGCGAATAACAAGATGATTGGCAAAGTGATGCCACTGACACTGCGAGGAAAAGCATTGAAACATTCATTAAACCATTCAATGGTGGAGGTGAACGGATTCTTCATGTATCAAGATTGCGGTATGGAAATTACCACCCGCGCGTAAGACGCGAAACGCGTGGCAGATGCCTTGCGGAACGGTAAATCACCACCCACAGTGCCCACGCTGCAACGACGTGTATGATGCATGGAGCCATGTTTGCAGTCTAATTACTAGTGCTTTTAAAACGCCAGCTCCAAAAACCAATCATTCGACGTTTCGTATGAATTTGACAAGCATTTCGGGGAAAAGTTGTCTTTGTTGTGTATCGTGTTGCCCGGTAATAAGCAACTTTGATTTTCATAAAAGACCAATCACTCTGGCACGATACGATTTCCAGCCTAATCAGGAGGATCCCTTAGCAATGTTGCTTACCGTTTCTGATTAGGTGTGAAATTTGTAGCCATCTTGTAAATGGACGGTTTTATCAATGTATACATATATGTAAGAATAGATTAGATAAAGTTATTATAATAATCAAAGAAGAATTATGACAATGCTCGATATGATTCAATTTAGATTACCATTATCTTGTGTTTGTGTATTTTCAAATAATGAAAAACAATGAAACAGCTAACTTATAACTTACTAGTGACTCTTGTATTGTATTTGTTAAAAAAAATATTTTCACTACTTTTTTAATGATTTAAAGCATTACAGCACTTTCATGTAAGGTAGAACCTTAAAGAATAGAACAACAGTTGTCACAATCAAGAAAAAGCTTTTTTATAAGACAAATTCAGTAAAATTTAACATTCAACACACGTAGAGTATTGTACAGATAACGAAGTAATGCAATATTTGTTTAAAATAAGACAAATAAAACAACCTCAACGAAACATTTACCGTCCAATTAGCGTGTAGCAAACAAATAGACAAGCAAATAAGGTCGAGATTTTTCGAATATGTTTGGTATTACACCATTTTGCATCTTTCTTCTTTACCTTCGGTGTTCAAATTACAGTGAGGAACGAATACGATCGCAAGCTGAAGAGGACCCGGCGTGCGAAGTGCAGACATTTACCCCATCATTGAGGATTTTCCGCACAGTAGGGTGCCCTGTCGAACCGAACCGATATTGCGCTCGGAAGTAATCTAATTTGAGCAATCTGTTCGAGAGGAGTGAAAGATAGAATAATATGTACTAGGTCCCTTGTCGGAAGATTCTTCAGCATAAAAAGGACAAAGGACGTGTCTACATATGCCTTGTATTTTGAGTTTAATTTGACAAAAAAAATGTAAAATTACTTCACTGTATACTTGTTTTCTTATCTCCTGAAAATTATAAAAATCAAAACTTGGAACGTTCGAGAAAAAATTCCAAAATGCTGCAAAGTTTCCTTATCCTACGTCAAGCAGCGTGTTTGTCGAACAATCCACCGAAGACATGATTCGCGCCCGGGGGGTAGAATTAAACATCCATCCAGCCATAGGTTGATCTGAAGAAGAGCTCGTTTGACTTTGCGCCTTTTCCCACGTATTTTTCTTTCGGCTTTTGATTAAATTTTTAAAAAAATGTATACTCAAAACCCATCTTTAGTTTTAGAATGCCGGCAGAAATTCACAATCTAAAGAAGATGCTCGAAGTGATTGAACAAAAAAAACAACCATCAACACTCACACACACATCCCAAAGTAAAATAAATAGCAAAAGTCACGTAGGATTATCGTCAGGAAGGATAATTTACCAGAGGAATAAACAGTTCCAGGCATACACGGATTAGCGAAAGCCGTTAAATGTTTGATGAAGTTCCAAGAAATCGATCGAACCAATTGACGGATGGGCCAATCGGAAAGTTGTTTAAAAGTTAAGATTTTAATGCTATTATCAAGATGAAAAGATCAATTTTCTCCGAGGCAACAAGTAAAAAACAAATTTCGTTGGAATACTTTGCATGATTAAAATCGCATTCGAACATGTGGGCACCCCATTTTGGTCGTTGTTCTTGGGCGGAGTTCGCTAGGAAAAATGAAACGTACCAAATGGATGATTTTTCTTCAGATTTGCTAGACAGTATCATTTGTTTTCGGTTTACATTCTGCCCACCATTCGTTGAACCCGGCTAAACCATTCCCGGTGTAACATGAATAATCAATTTCCCAGTGAAACCAGGACGGCCAATTTCGTACTCCTAGCAGACCCAAGGCATGTTCTCTTACTCCGACAACAAGGCATCTAAATTGCATTGCTTACGAATGGCGTCCGACCGGTTGGTTCGTTCGGTTTTTGTTTCTTTTTTTTTATGCAGACATACTTTGTCCAACTCGGAAGGAAACAGTGAGGTCAGCCGTACATTGTGCTCTTTTTTACATTTGACTGTACCACAAATTGGCATTTGCCTTGGCGGTTTTAAGATTGCTCAGTTCAATCACTTCGTACGCGAAAGGCGAAACAAGACGACAGGGACAGGACATGCTTTTTTAAACAACCAATTTTACCACCGAAACGAATAACAAATTTGTCACCGCTGGTTTGGAATGAGGTCAATCAAGATCTACGAACTATACGGTACTTAACTTTACGCAAAAGTAAGCAATCGACATGCATAGTAGACGTGAAAAAAGTGAAGCTAATTTACCAACTGTATAAACAAGTGGAGAATCAAACAAAAACAAAAGAGAGCAGATAACAACTCTTCAATCTCGCATCTGACACATGCTCGAAATGAAGCATCAGCTTCAAGTGGTTTTGTACGTCCTAATTTCTGCTACTCGATTGTATGCAAACTTCAAGCCTCAAGGACGCATTCGCACACATACATGGCCGGTGATTGCTATTTACTGGGAAGTCGAGATTACACACCTATGCAACCCGTCCGTATTCATTCCAGTCTACTAGATCCCGTACGTATTTGACCGACGCAGGATGCCACTGCCACTATACATTCCCTGCAGGGTACACTCCACTTTACACCATCATCTTGTGCGTACGATGTAGAGTCGCAGTATCCTTGACAATGCGACAACACTTCTTTACGGTCCAGACAGTGGAAACACAATGCACATTTCTTCGTTGCGAGAAACTTCCAGATCTGGTTGATTCGAAGAAAAGATTAGTTTCTTGGACACTTTCTTAAACCATTACTTAGAAAATGAGAAGTAAACTACACTCACTCTTGCACGCACACACGAACTCAAACACGAAACGTCCCTTTTGGGATTAACATTTTCACACCAGAAGGTACACAGTCATTCTGTGTATCCACCATTTTTCATTGCAACCACAACCATAATTCAATCTCAACTCACTTTCCAATGTACCGTATCACTCTAACTTAATGTTTGCACGATGTTACCTGCTCAATAGTGAAAACGAATTCTGGAGCGCTTTCACTATCTACCTCCAGTTCCTGAGCTAGTCGAAGGATACTTTGACACTGGCGAGAAACATTCAACATTGCACCATCCTTCATAAACATAGTACGTACGCGTACAGTGCGGTATTCCACTAACACACTGACACAATCCCTTAACTGCTACATGTAAATGTTTTCTCCCCCCACCCAAGAACACGGTACACACTGTGTTTGGATGAAGATGAAGATGCTGTTGCTACGGCAGCCGTTACCTCTTGGCGGGATTATCCTACCATTCCCAGGTACGACCTACTGTGTGTGTATATCACGCACAACTACAATTAAGAGGCAGCTTTTGGGAGGTTTGGTGTGTGCGTATGTGGTAATCGTCTCCCTATCATTGTTCGGGCTGTTCGGCGATTGTTACATTTTGACAGCTGCCAGCGACGGACCTGCGCATCAATAACGTTTTGTAAGGAGCTTTTGAAGCGATTGGTAGCTTTTACCGGCAAGAAATGAACGGCAGCTTTCATGTCCGTGGGAGATCGTACTGCTAAATTTTGTGTTTGAACAATTACCTACCAAAAAAAATTGATTAAAAATAATTTTTCTCATCGAAACAATATTGTTCAAAATTAGGGATTATTTATTAAACGTACAAGAAAAGCTTGATGCACTATTTCAAGAAATATGAATATTTCTAATTTACAGAATCAAAATTGATTACACTAAGACGATGGACACACTATCTCACTCCACCAAAAACACCATTAAATGACGTCAACCAAAACCTGCCCCTCTTAGTCGTCCCGTGCGCTAAAAGTTCTAAATGTGAGGTAAAGATTTAAAAAATGGATAATCATCTTACTTGACACGAGAAACGATCAAGCGGTATTGCAAGATCAAGCTGAAAACGAAAGCATTCCAGGCCAAGTACGGACTTATCTTTTTACGAAACACCTTCACATCAATCCATAAAAAAAAACTAAATCATTGACTAGTTTTAAATTCAAGCGACCGTGTTCTCATGCCACCCACGTTTGAAGGTACAAAGCGCAGTGTAGTCACTTTATCTAATTAAATTAAAATCTTTCATCGATCGATGAAACAATTTTCATAATTTAAAAATAAAAAAAAATCGTGCCAAACGGGGGTCTCGTGAAAAATGCGCACTAAAAGCGTTAATTCAATTGCTGATATTCACCTTCGATGGAAGTACGCTTCCAAGCTCAGCAGCAAAAAAAACAACCGCGTGTGTGTCCAATCTACAACAAGATGTCTGTAATCTCGATACACAGTACAGATTGATCAACAGTTCTAATGGCAAAAAAATTGGGTAATATAAAATGTCCACCATCCGTACTCGCGTGAAACATACTCGTAAACAAATTTTATCGATTTTCCACCATCCGGCAGTGAGGGATCATTTCGTCTGTTTCGCTAACAACAGTTGATGAAGTGGAAAATTGTAATGCCAACGCCGAACATCGATTGTTGACGGCCTTCGAGCCGTGTGCGTTTTCCACAAACAGCATCGACGCCGGGACACAAATGCAAACAAGCGTAAAAAGACAGCTTCCAGAGTGTGTTGGTGGGACGTGAACCACCACGGAAGCTCAACTTCACTTTTGCCGTGGCTCACGCTCATATCCCTGTCCTTCCTGTTTGCTTTTTTTTGTTAAACGTTTGGCGCGCAATGTTTACGTGCAATGCACCAGTCAACCGTTGTAAATATCGTATGTCGGTATAAAAATAAGAGATTCAAATGCGAAGCTAAAACTGATAGCAACAACGAAAACGGGAAAAAACAAGTTGAAGAGAGTCACGTTCTATCTGTTCTATCTGTAATGTATGTAACAATAAAAAATTACTTTCGCGCTTTTTTACAATTCGAACCACTAGCGTGGAATAATATATTATCGACTTATCGGTGTAAAATGGTTTAAATTTGAATTTATACGCTTTTTTACAAACAGAAGAATGATTTTGTAATTGCAATTGAATAATTTCAGGCGCTTTGCTATAAGGATTGCATACTTTGTAGTGAAGTGGAAGCGGTTTTGTGATCAGAATATTGGCCCCTGCTTCCACTAAACCACCGGACCACCTTGTGCATCTGTACCACGTAATTCGATAGCATTTGTTTAGCTCCTTGTCTCTTTATTTACCTTCCTAAACTAATCAGTTTCAATTAACCTTGTACGAAAGCTTACTATAGCACGCATGCATCATCATTATCACTTCGAATTAATATCAACCTGTGTATCATGAATAGTTTAACTCACTCATCTCGTCGAAAGCAAAAGTGGACACAATTCCGCCAATACCTGTGCTCTACAAACCGACACCCATCTAAACGAGCCAATCTTTTAACCGACGGTTAATGCCGCGCTCATTATACCAACCACCAGCGGACATTGAATTCAACGCTATGCCAACGCTCTCTGCAACTCACACGAGGTGCCGATTTAAGAAGAATAAACTCACCGCACCCTCACACCCTCGCGGAAACTATTTCATTACCAACCGGTTGATGGGGTCGGTGGGGATCTAATTTTGCTGGCTCATTATCTTACGACCTCAGCTCGGTACGCACGAGCCCTTGATGTGTGTGTGTGTATGTGTGGCATCTAAACAAGCGGCTTTGCTGGGAAGCAATACAAAAACCTTAGAAGAAAAAAAACATGCGCCGAAAACATTATTCAAAAAAAAACTCATCATTTGTTTGGGGCGTCGTCTTGCGGCGAATCTATCTTATATTGCGTTCACTAATGACAGGTTTCGCCTTTAGACGATCGGAGCATCAAACGGTTCAAAAAAGGTTTTGTCCCTTTTTGTACGAATCTCCACTTCAAGGAAAGCACGTGAGTTTGCGAAGCTTCTAGCCACCATCTCAACTAGACAAAGTTCTTGTCGTTTTCTAAATTTCTAAAGTTTCCAGTTCAAACGTCCTGTCTGTACAGCAAGCGATCGAGCAAAGATCGCCACTTCTAAAAGTCATCGATCAATATTCCGCCCCTACACATTGAGCTATAGCGAATTAAATTCTTCACCGTCTGGTGTTTGGTGAGTTTGGTTTGGGGTTTGGTTTTGCACGAAGTTGCGTGCTTGCCGGTTGCCAGAGCTTTCATAGTCGGAAGAAACGCCGAAATTGACGTAAATAATTTGTTGGGTAAATTCTTCAATTGCCGATCCGGTTTCGTGGTTTTAAGGTGACGTTCGTCCAATGCCTAGCGTGTATCGTGTATCGAATGGACATTTGATATACTTTGGAGGATTACGTAAATCAATGGCTAAGCTATTGAGGAACTGCAGACTCACACTTGGGACGGTTGTTGTTAAATTGAATTACTGTCGATGACGAATTGAGCGTAAAATGAAACACGTGGTACAAGGAATGCAGCACGTGAAGTAAACAGTTTTTTTAGAATAAATAAAGGCTATAATATCCTAAATAAAGGATTACATGATTTTTGTGTATCGCACACAGAAACCATATTGCTCAAATCAATCATCAATTATCAGTTCTCCAAGAGTTCTGTAATTGATTGACTCCAGTAAGTACATTAGAATGTAATTACAACATCTCCAGTTGGTTCTCGGTCACGATCCAGCTGTCTAGCTATGGATATTACATGCAGCTCCCAGATTGCTAGCACCTGGTAAGGAATGTCTCTGATCGGCAGGAATATGCAACGCGCCTAATAGCATATTCAGACTACTAGAATATGGAGAACAGTTGCTCGGCTGTTACTAGGCAACCTATGCACACAAACGGTACATGACAATACCATCCGTATCTTAGCAACTAAATACAGGTGCGTGTAGAATTATACAAATTTCTATCACCGTAAAAAGGCCATAAAAATTGCCTTAACCAAAGCTCCGCCACACTCACGATCTTGATCCGATATGCGCATATGTAAGATTGGACGAGAGCTTTTTAAGCGTGGGATATGTGACGGCAGTGCCTATTACATAAAGCTGTTTTCCCTCCACGATTGCTGAGATCGATCGCACCTGGTTCAGCTGCAAGATCGGGATGGAATTTAATAATAAGCAACTCTAATGATCGATCTCTAATGAGCGATTTACTAGGGACGCGGTGATCTTCTCCATGCAAAATAACGTAATTAAAAAGATCTAGTGTAGAATTTGATTGTACCCAACATTCCCGGGTTTGTCTCAATGACGAATGTACCGATTACTTTCAACCAAAAACCAATGGCTCTGTCGCTGTGTTCACCTGTTCCATGTGACTTTGTGACACCTTTCATTTTTATTTCTCGAACCTTATCATAAAGTCCTTCGTCCCACACCTCGTGTCTAGATCAAGTTCACAGATCCTGCAAAACTTCCTGCTATGTGTTTCCCAAGTGCAAACACCATGTCGCTACGATCGGTTGCAACCTTAGTTCGATCGTTCAACCGCCATTCGAATCCCACCTTCATCGGTTTTTACAAACACGGACCCTACCCTGAAGCCACAATAAATGATCGATTCTAGAACGTATCACTACAACTTTTATTGCAAAAAAAACTTCTGACCCTTCGCTATTGACCCCTGTGTCTCATTGTCTACCTTCGCAGATTGTGCGGCAGGTATGTTGCACGCGCGTGTGAAGTTTATGCAACGGAATCGTGAGTCCCACCAGTTCCCCATAGTTCCCAGCCTGAACCGGACACCTGTGATCTGTCCACCCAGAACGCCAGCACAAGGAGAAGCCTACATGGAATGGGAGGTCTGCTATCCATTCGCTGCACTTGTCTGGCACGCCATTTTCGCCTTTTATTTTTAGCAAACAAATCCTTCAGTACACCCCTCTGTAAGAACGATCGCGTACCGAGTACAGCCTACAAATACTCCCGAAAAGGTCACCCAGCATGAAGTGCTCTGTGTGCACAGTGAACCGAGCAATTGGCACTTGTTACGATGCTGATGGCAGAAACAAAAGCCTGGCGCCTTGATTAAAAGTAAAACATATCGTCTCCCTGCTTAAGCCAGTACCGCGGTACCTGAAGGCCCAACATCGACCATGATAGATGCAACTTGTTAGCAAAGATAATTTGGAAATCACACACGCTATTTCTTCAAACGCTCCGTACAGTCAGATCCTGTTACACATGCAAAACAGCAGCTCAAACTGTCACCCGTTCACCACGCCACCTGTGGCTCTGGTTT